>JALLPD010002288.1:0-10407 GCA_036940065.1 Cyclotella cf. meneghiniana
TTCCGATCTAATACAAAATTTAATACTTTCAGCCTTTACCCTTACCTTCGTTGTTAAATGAAGCGCTTGATTTTACTGACATGCTGGCATTGAAGTTTCCATAGATGATAACATCAAAATGATTTGTAATCTCAAGAAACAACTCTATGCATGTGGTGGAATAGATCAAATACTTTTATTCCTCACAGGACCGGCTAATGCTGACAAGACCACTGCTCTCAAGGCTGCTGAGCAGTTTTGTTTTGAGTTTTGTTCTTCTTGCAGAATATTGTGGTCAAACACATCATTCTTCTATACTACTTAACAGGTTTAGCTGCATCAGCATTTGGAGGATGAACCTTAAATGAAGGCATCTGGTATGTGTACATCAACTGTAACCAAACATCAACAACTAGAGTGGATTATAGTTTTTATTCTTGTCATTAATGAAATCTCCTTCATGACAGAAAATGAGCTCATAAAGTTGGATGTTTGGTTGTGCCAGTATGGGGACCAAAACAAAGTTTTTGGAGTATATACCATAATATTTGGCGGGGATTTCAGACAACTCATCAGAGGGATGGATCATGAATTATTATACTCAATGGACTACAAATAGTTCTTTTAGAATATCTTGAGTGGAATCATAATATTGGATCATGAACATCAATTTAAGGATGGTCCAGAATTCAGAGAACTGTTGAAACACTTCTGGTGTGGCAATCTGACACAAAGGATAGAATCATTAACAATAAATGAGTGATAACAAGGGCTGATGTCAAACTACCAAAAAATATCAATCATGCTATAGACTGGTGTTATGCATGTCCAACAAACAAGAGCATACTGCAATATCAGCTGGAATTTTTAAACAACATGTTCTGAACACTCATCCATCTGTTGACAGCAACAAATTACCTCCCAACCATACTATTGTAATTGAGGGAGACTTTCCAACAACCAATAAGATCAAATCTTCTTCTCTAAAAGTAACAAATACCCTCAGTCACCAAATTTTGACCGCAGGTGGAGCATTCACACACACACATGCAGACCCCATCCTGTGTTTATACACTGGAATTAACCTAAAATATGTGATTTCCAATGAAAAAATGCAAGAAAAACCACCACGAGGCAATGGAACTGTTTGCACTCTTGTATCTGTTAAAATCAAACAAAATGCAGTGTCACATAAATGGCGAGACTTCTATGGAAAGAAGTGTGGACTGTGAATGCAAAAGATGTTGAGTGGCTAAGCCAACCATTCCAAGGAAATCACTAGTATCAAACATGAACTTGACCAATTAATACAAAAAGATAATGAACAAGAAAGCACAAACCGGGCAAAAATTGAGACACTTCTAAATATCCTAAACTAGAAATGTAAACAGCAATTGTTTAGAATCTTACCAGAACAACACAAAGTTGCTGTTACTGTGAAACCGACAAGCTTATGTGGCATCAAAGAAAA
The DNA here is from genome assembly GCA_036940065.1 of Cyclotella cf. meneghiniana. Lineage (NCBI taxonomy): Eukaryota > Bacillariophyta > Thalassiosirophyceae > Thalassiosirales > Thalassiosiraceae > Cyclotella > Cyclotella cf. meneghiniana. The sequence goes on from JALLPD010002288.1 coordinate 1,451, forward strand.
ATTTAAGTGCCAAATGACATTGTTCCATTAATACAGCATCAAAAGGATATGAATGACAGGGAAGGTAAAAAGACATTGCCATTGTCTCATCTTGGCCTAAACTCAAAAACAACATCTGCTTCAGGAATTGGGAATATGTCATATTATCTCTAGTTTGTACTTTAATAGGACTGTTTCTATTTCAACCAATTGACATGGAACAGGCATTCAAACCAATGGAGGAATCAATATAATTAATGAAGTGAGCAGAAGGAGCCAATATTGCATTATTATAAAAGTGACAGTTTGCATTGGCAAATTAACTTCATGGAAAATAACATGATACATGTTAGACCACAACATTTATCTGTATCTATTTGCTATCTTGCAAATCCTGTCACCTACATCAATGACAATGACATTTTTCTTAATCAAACTGCAGATGTAACAAACAACTCATAATGCTGGCCACCAGCCGGAATTACAATGATGAACAACTTTAATTATTCACTGTATGCCTACATGACCCCTTTATGGGCCACCTGGGACCCCAAACACGGGGACAAAAATGCAGATGGAGCGATGAGTTTTTGAAATCAAGCCACTCTGGGAGATAGATAGAGGATAGCAAATAGAGGCAGACTAGGTAAAGAGTACAGAGTACTCCCTAATGAGAGCTCAGATTTTCACTTTTTGGTACCTCATTTTGGTGCAAGTACTTTAAAGTACCAATATTTGAAAACGTCCTGATTTCTGATTTCTTTTTGATTTCATACCGATATTGTGTAAAGAGGTACCAAAATCATTTAAAGAACCAACCAACAGTTTGGAACTTTTTTAGTACCAGTACATTTTCTGGGTATAGGTACCTTAATGTACCAACATTAAAAAATGTACTGATGTCAATGTCGGTACCTACCAATATGGTACTCATTTTGGAACATTTTCATGCAACTAATTGAATTACTCCTTGAAGACTGACTTGTACCTGCCTTGTCACACCGATATGATCTGTCAAAGCATTTATTCCTAAGAAGTCCGTATTCCAAGGACTAGCTATTAGATAATCTTGAGACCTTCATCTTTTTAGGACTTACCAGAAAATTGTGCAACTTAACTGTAGAACTAGTTTCATTCAAAAGATTATAACCTGCAAACATTCTCATGATTGAACTCTAATCTCTCAACATTTGCTAGGTGTTGGTGAAATATTAGTAATTTCTACTGTAGAGCATTGAGATTTTTTTGTTCATCCCATCCCTTACTGGTTTTTTCCTGGATTATCTAGTTTATCCTCAGAATAACAGTTTGTTTGATTGTTCAGTTAGTCTCAAGGCTGACTGTTTTTTCTGGATTATCTAGGTAGTCCTAGATTAACATGTATAAATGTGCAGTCAGCCTCAAGGCTAACTGTTTTCTAGATTATCCGGTTAGGATTACGATTATAACCTAGTTCCTTAAGTCAGTTACTCCTAGAAAATATCTAAATTTTATTGAGAATTACTAAGATGTCAACATCTGTTCACATTAGGACTTTCTCAAAGGCTGGCATTAATTTGATGATATCAGTCAAATCTCAGTCATTAATCCCAGAGATTAACTGCACTGCTAACATTTTGTTCATAAGAATGTTCATAACACAGTTTTTATGAAAATTCTTTTAAAAACCTCTGGTTGTCAAAGTTTTTTGATTTTTGGAATCTCCTTATCAAAACCTTATGAACAAGTGCTTATAAACATCTTTATTAAATTTGGAGAAAATATCGACTCTCAACTAAATAGACAAATTGGCAGCTAAACCAAATTTATAAAAACATTCTTATGAACAGAATTAATATTTGTTCTGAAAAATCCTTGTTCTTGGTATGTTTTCTTTGTAAAAAATGCCTCCTCCTCTTCCATAACCCATGCTAAAATGGAAATCTCATCAATACTGACCACAATAGCACCAGGAAGACTGCTTTTATGTAATCCAAATTAGTTAAATTGTTGTTCACCATGGTGTACGAGATCATTGAGCATCTGCTGGATGCATGCAAAAGCGTTGACATGTTGCCTGAGTATGGCAATTGAGAAGCTTACAGATGCCATGTTCAATGTGCTGTCGGGTGTGCTGGATGATGCCATAGAGATCTCAGATGGCAAGTCCACTAACATGGGCTGGCCACAGCAGGGAGATGGCAACACACTGACAATGATGAAAAACACAAGGACGTGCTCTCCAGCTGCTGATAGCTCTTACAAAAGGATTAGACAATTACAACCACGACCACAAAACACCAAGGCCAACATGGCACAAATGAATTCATGGCAATTAACACGGGTGGCATGTCTTGCCAACACAGCTTGTCAAGCACGCAAGAAGACAAAAACATCTCAACTGCATCCTCATGGGAGATGCTGCCTTTGAAGTCCCCGTCTGCCAGCCCCAGCAAGTCCCTGTTGGCCTCTCCCAGTGTGTCTCCTTCAGAAAGTCCCAGATCATCATCTTCAAAGTCCTCATCTGCCATCTTCAGCAAATCTCTGTTGGCCTCCCCAATTGCGATGCCATTCAAGAGAACTTGCCAGACATCTCCCCCCGCAACCAAGGCTCTCTAGACATCCCCCTCAACCTTTCCCCTTCTGTCTCATCACTCTTAGCAATAGAACTAAAAGAGGAAAAAAAACCTTCTTGCCTTCAAAGAGCCCAAGCTTGTTGCCTTCAAATTCAGCAGCTGGAGGCCCCAGCAAGTCTCTGTTGGCGTCTTAATGCACTCCTCAAAATCACTATTTCCTCTGAGGCTTGAGCTACCACATCATAATGTTGCCCCAAAGCCCACATCAAAGGCTCTGAAAAGTACTGAGCTCCATCACCTTTCTTGCTTCCATTGGAACAACCCATACACAAGGAGTATATCTCATTCACCCTCTTGACTTGTCATGCTAATGATATGGACCACATAGACCATTTATACAGTAACACATGGACTGGGTATCATTATCTCTCCAGGGGCATTCATCCCAATGAAAACCTTTTGCCTCCCTCTCTCTTACACTACCTCTATATTCAGATAGGCTCCCAAGCATGATCACTTCCTCCACTATGATGCTGATCTTGCCACATCACACAATCACCTCAATGGCACAATACCATAGAACACCACTTGTGACCTCATGGCATATCCATGCTATCTTACCCAAGCACATATCATCGCTCATGGTGGAATACTGCACTAGACTACCATCCAGACTCAAGGCAGCATTTCAGAGGTGACCCATTCCAACCTGTCTTACATTGCACCTCTGTCATCCCTGACCCTGGATGGGAGTACTATGATGGATCCACATATCAAACAACACATTGACACACACCACAACCTACCCACATGGAAATAAATCCACCTGGGGCATTATATCAACCCCATCACATGCATCATTGATTCTGCTACCTCCTCAATAGACTTCCTTCTGAAGAGTGCTAACAGCTCACCATGGCTACTTTGGTGCTACACCCCACCAGATCCAGCTGTCTCTCCTGCTGTCACATCCTGCCATCTTATGCTCATACATATTCAACTGGTCCACTCCACGGTTCTTCAAAAACATCTATCACATGTTTGCCTACAGTAACACACAAAATGCCATCAGCACTATCACCACATGCATCAGCACTATCTCACCTGCAAGCTTGATATGTTGCCTGATACAATCCATGCTGACAGCTCATCTGATCACAACAACCAGCTTCCATGATGCCTCAGTTGTCCCATCTCCGGGCACAAACTGTATCAATACTTGTCTCAAACTACCTTGCACCAACACCGCATGCCAATCAGCACCAAACCACAACTTCACTTGCTAGCACAATTAAACAGGACCTCTATGGTGTAGTCCTCCCTCTAAACAACATCTGCAGATCTGTTCACACCTCTCAATGCACCACAAATCTGCAGAACACTCTATATCTCTACCAACTCTCCTTACTCCTAGCATGAATAGTACCTCAACCAATCTGCCCCTTGCCACTGGGGGCATCTCACAAAGGTGCACTCTACCTCTCACCTCTACCAAATAGATCTATCTTCAATCATGCACTCCAATACTGCTAATCCAAAAACAAAATCACTACCCTCAGAGCTCACCCTTATGCACCGAATACACATACTGGGTACCATCCCATGACACACACTACAATATCTCTACCTCAGCCTACCCTCTGCGAGAGTACACTAGCACACCTCAGTGGCAACATCAGATTACACATATATCTAATCCTCCAGACAAACCAACTTGAGAAATCACAAGCAGTAGAATGCGGCAAATCACATAGTCTCTAGGCTGCATTTCAATCAAAGGTAGGCATTGTGATGCAATTATTTCTGGTCGACATATCTAATCATGCTTAGAACATTTTTGTTTTCTAGTCTTGGCTCCACCATTCTCCAATTGAAGCCTGACCCAACATTGGCATGAGATGGGGTTCCAATGGAAGCTCTGTTTCTGTGGAGGGGTATGTTGTTGGATATGGAAGGGTGCAACAAGGCAGAGGGAGGAGTCATGTGGTTGTTGTCTTTTGTGAGTCAGCAGCTTACTCCCTGTAGGCAGCCGGCCTGCTCCCTGTGCTCACACACAGCTGTTTGACTATAACGCCTGCTGACAAACCCCAATGTTGTTGTGCAATAACAGATTATTGGTGAGAGCTGCCCTCTTTACAGGGTGTGTGGAAGTTGTTGGACCCAAGTCTTTGATGTGAGGGGTTAGTGGGTGTGCTCAGGCCCAGGTGGTGGCCGTGATTGCTAAGCAGTGGGGTGAAGCACTGTGTAAGTGAATCTTCTTGACTTGTTTACTCTTGTTGTCACTCTGATTTAATATTATGTTTTACATGGGAGTGATAGCTCATCTTTTTATACCCTTGGTCATTATACCACTTCAGTTACTCCCTCAAAAAAAGTCAAGTGTGGATCTGTCTTGAAATTTGCGTTTGGTTTATAAGTCCCTTGGTAAAAATTCCCCTTAGCATCCAATGCTATTGTTTGTCTTAGTCATCACTTCATCACCTTTTTCAACTCCCCCTTGCCCTCTCCTCTGTTAACTCCCCCCTTGCCATCTCCTTTCTTTTCCTTGCTGCATACTGTCATACACTTTGTCATGTGATAATCATCAGTGACATCCTCTACTGTTTTTGATCAAACCTTTGAGTTCAAACAGTGACTATGCTGAATGTGTTTCATACTTTATGTTTAACAGAAAGCTGTTGGTAGTAATCAACAGCTGACCAAAGGGGTGTTACATAATGACCTAAGCTGTCCGTCCGAAAAATTAGTAGATGATAAAAGCCAGGTTCCATATTATTAATTATGAGCTAATTTAATTGATTTAAACCGAGGACTGGAGAATTTCAGTCCTCATGCTTTTATGATGTGAAAGGTAAATCAGCATGTGTTTGCTGTAGAACTGGTATGTCTTGTCTTAAAAACACAATGAAGATTTGTGTAGAGTCTATACATTCCTGGTATGATGATCTTTAAGAGACATAAAGATAATGTGTAGGTTTGTACACAGTTCTGGTATGTTTTGACCAGATCAAATCTTTTGTAGATTTGGATCCGTAAAAGGGATCTTTACAGGTTCGTAAACTCTTAGCAAATGGGATTTATACTAGTTGAAATTTTGGCACCCTTCCATACCCATACATAGGCATCATTGGCCTAGAGGTCCTGAGAGCATCCTTGGCTCATGCTACATTCTTGTGTCCTGATTAAGGGCTTTATTATGGGCTTATGTCTACTTAAAGGGTATTTAGATAATTGACTCATGTCAACAAGGGAACCACCTTGGACTGAGGAAGTTTTGGCTTGCATTGTTTAGCACAAGACAATCAACATGATTTCCAAAGCGGAATCATACAAGTAGCAGTCGCCATAATTCTGAGCATGATCACCCTGTCCATGGTAGAAACAGCTCCAGATGGCTTGCATACTTCCATGGCATGCATTAGTTCTTGCATGCATTTCATACTGATGCCCAGCTTCTGATGCCAAAGCAATAACTCTTTATGTGCACTACTCAAATTGTTGCTGTCAGACACACCGACATTTGGTAACCTAAAACCCAAAGAGGTACAATAATGATCGCACTCTTCCTTGTTAGCCCCCAAAGAAGCATTCCAAGATTCAAAGTACTTCTCATTCCAACTGCCTAATGCATCCCCCTTCCTCTCATACTGAGGCAGGGCAAACTGAATAAAGGGGCCATGATCCTTCATCTCCTGTGAGGAGACAGATGCCTTTAGATCACAGGAACTTTTGAAGCAACTCTGTTGATTGGAAGTTTCACCTGGTACTTATTGATTCAAATTTTGACCTGGTCTGCCACGACAACACTATACCAACCATAAAGAGTGTGAAAAGTTTGCAGACTGAACAGCCAAATGTCAGCCAAAGGAAGATGGTAGGACAAACAAGGTAAGAATACAGTATCACCGTTGACTTGAAACTTGTGGAGCATAGTATCAATTCCAACAACCATATTAGTATTAGCAATATCATGTACTGGAATTGAGCATTTGGTGTAATCAATCAATGAAGTCACCTTGGAATGGAGTTAGACCAAACAAAGCTCCAGCGTCCCAAACAAGAGGGCAACTTTTATTTGTAGCGTTTGCTGTTTTGTTTATGTCCAAGCCAAGTGTCACTCAAAACAGATTCATCCGACAAAGAGTTTTGTGTGCACCATCTATCAGAAAAGCTTTTCATCAACTGAAAGGATGATAGAAACGTTTCTGTGTGGTCAGCACAGAAATCGGACAATGCTTCCTCTGGAACTATGCCAGAGACAGCAAATGGAGCAAAAGATGAGGATTCAGCTGATAGAAAGTTGATGTCAGCTTTGTGATTAACATTCCAAAGAGCATAAGAGCTTTGCTTTGGAGTCAAAAACATCTTCATTCTCAAATGAATGTGTTTGACTTTCTTACAGCAGTCCACCACACCTTTTCCCTCCTTCAATGCCAAAGTTGACAAATGTGAGCTGAAAAAGAAGCAGCAGCCATCAAACAAGAGTGGCAACAACAAACTGGGCACACATGGAGACGCCTCCTCCTAAAGGGATGGTAGTGATGCCAACAAGTCCCAGAATGCCTTCATCTGTGGTACAAACCCCAGACAAGCAAGTAGATGATATGCCAAAAAACATGGAGGCAACTCAAAAGAAAATATGACATGAAACATAGAAAAAGAAACCCAAAGAAACATGCAGCCAAAGAATGGCCTGTATGGAATGCAAAAGAGCACCATAGGAACCAGTCAACCTACACCCTGCTAGTTTAAAAACAGAGCCCTCATAGCCTCATTGACAGCAGAAGCATTTGGATTGGTAGACATACATTTGTAGATGGACAGCTTTTGCTCCAGCTGTGAGAGAGAGAAGATACCAGCACCAACATTTCCAGAGGAACCAAGCAAGGCAACTGAGCTGGCATAAACAGAAATGAATCAGAACCATGGCTTGATTTCTGTGCAGTAAGATGTGCACATTCTTTGGTGTAATAGTTGGTAGAAGGAAGCTTGACAGAGGTAGGATTGGTGGACCAACTGCCATGGTGTTTGGTAGAATGAGTGGTATTCAACCCACATCATTTGCACTTAGTCATGAGTGCACGATTTACAATTAAACAGGAATTTTCCTCACAAACCCTTTGTTGATAGTCAGGTCATGCTTTGTCCTTATTGCCAGTTTGCATTTGTTGGCCTCAAGAATTATTGTTGCCAGTCTGTGTCTTTTGCTCTTGCCACACCTTCATATTCTTCATAATGTTACCCTCATTTTGTGGCTGAGTGCATTGTTCCATGTGATGATTGTTTTGGATGCGATTCCAGCACAAATTTACCTGGTATGAAATTGGGTTGAGCTTATTTCCACCTCCACACGTTGGCTTGATCCAGACTTGTGCAGTGCAAAGTTTGTCGTAGACATCCACAGCCTTATCCAAAATGGCCTCAATTTTCTCCAACGTGGTAGCACTGGGACCAATCGTGTGAAGCACCTCCAATTATCCAGATCTGTACTCTGATTCAAATGCTAAAACATAGATTGAAAGCAAGAATTGCCACAAATTTATAGCCCTGTCAAAATATCTGTCATCTGCTCTTCCTGAAAACTGCATCCAACCATTTGCAAACCCCAAACAACTCCTCAGAGATTTGCATGATGTTCTCTCCTGTGTAACAAGCCACACCCTTTTGTTTGAAACGGTCAAGGAATATGAGCATAGCCTCTTTAACCCCAAGATGTCTGGAACGTTTTGCAAAGAGTCAGGTAGAGGCACAACATGCCTCCTTGTTGATTTGTTGGAAGCTTGCTGTATTTCTTACCAACAGCAGTCTGAAGCAAGTCTGTAGAGGAGTTCTAAACAAACTCTTTCAACCAACTGCTGCAATGCAATCCTCATCTGATAACTGTTTGTTCACAGAGAATTGCCAAGCACAAACATGTTGCTCAGAGCAAAGCTCCCAATCAGTTCAAATGTTGATTTCTTTGTCACCCCACCACTCAGAGCAATCCTTGCTGCTTGTATTCCCAGAATAATCAGCCAAGATGCAAAAATCTATCCAGTCCATTTTCTTGCTGCATTGTTGGCCCACTTTCACATGGTAATAATAACCTGTTGTACGTGTAGGTTCTTTGAGATGTCACCCTCCTGAGCATTGATCAACATCTTGTGCCAAGCCACACCAACCTTTTCAGGGAGAGACGCCATTGCCATTACCATGTTCTTACAATAATCTGATGACTCTGATTCTCCATACTTTTCTTTTCGGAGCACTACATCCAAATCTAGCATATCCTTGTCCTCAACATCCATTGCCCTAACAAACTTGTGACTCTGCTTTCCAACTTAAACTGGAGCTGGAACAGATGAAGTTTCCAAAAACTGCACCCTGACATTGTCAGGATTAAAAAATGGAACACACTGACCTAAGCCGAATGGTAGGAATATT
>JALLPD010002289.1:0-10406 GCA_036940065.1 Cyclotella cf. meneghiniana
AAAGAATATTTGGATAAGAGGAAGTAAAAATACTTCACATCACAAAAAGTATGATTGCAGAAAACACGAATCATTTTTCACAGAGAAACACTTCACAACACAGGATGTACTTCACGTTAAAATGCTTCACTTCACAACAAGTATTTTTACACTAAAATACTTGATGTCACAAATAATTTTCTTCACTTGAAAACTTCACATATAGTCAAACTTGACTAGAAAACAATTATCATGTAAAATACATGATAAGATAAGAGGACTGATAGTTGACAGTCCTCATTTGTAATCACTTAAGTTGACTTATAATTTTCATTTCACCACATAAGTAACTCGTTTACCTAGCAACACTTACTTAAACTTATTCTACAAAATGGCTTACAACACTGTATGTCTACATACCCCCAAACACCATTTTGCCTGACAAAATCACACGGATGAGGTCATTTTGACAAACAAGCAATAGAGCTCCATATAGCTGCCCTCTTACACCCATTTATAAATAATTTTATCATCACAGTGAGGAAGACAAAGACCAAGGGATTACTCAATACAAAAGCAAGAGCAGTGGACTCTACCAATGTGGATAACCCCATGGACCTGGGCAGCTTCATCATCATAGCAATAACCACAGAGCAATTTTAAACCTTTAGGGCCATGTGAAGCTTTCTCTAAATCATGTTTTTCACATAAAGAACTTCAGGCAAGACTGATCTCATGTCCACATAAAATCATCACGCGCACTTGGGTCTTCTTGTGTCCTTGAACACTCTTGTGTCCAACAAATAAACGGATACAAACCTTATTTCCACCATGGCGCCTGATATAGAGATACAATAAATATTTCCTTCTGCAAATTATTACGTATTGATTTGTTGCCATATCTTGTGATGATTTATTTTAGAGTTGCTGTTCTATGTCTTAGTGGGGATATACACAAACTAATTAAGTTGCAAGTGACACATCATTTCATAATGTTTCATGACTAAATACATATATTGTAAGAAGCTCTGACACACTTTGTAGGCTTTTAATGAATGCTACACACAGTTTTCCAGAGGTCTTGGCCCCCTGTAATTGAGTTTCAGGGTTTTTGATATTATTTGAAAACTACGACGGCATATTTGTTGGTGATGTTATCCCTTTTTTGTCATACTACCATTCTTGTGGAGTTAGCTATTCAACTATAAATTTGATTAATATTGTTAACAACTTAACAAAGGTGATGGTTTCCCTCAGGTCATAGAAAGTACTGATTTCTTACCAAATAACATTATTCCAGAATATTGTGATTTCGCCCCAAAATATGGTTTGGAAATATAATTCATTCTAGACTCCATTTTATCTCATCATTGTTCTCATTCTTGCCCTATGAAACCTCTCAATCCTCAAGTAATTAATTAGTGTAGATCATCATGCCATGCTTTCATGATGTATACAATGACAGCCCATACCTAGAAGTGATGCTTTACCTTTCAAATAATCTAAAAAATTCAAGATCCCATATGAGTAATCCTGTTTCTGTTTTTGGAGTTTTTCATTATCAGAGTGACAGATTTTACATTTCATCAAATTTCAATCATGATATGATGGGGATCCATAACTGTTTCTGTTACTGAGACTGCTGAACAATTGTCAGATTTGGAGCAACTTTAACATCTCAAACAAGATATATATTTATGCAACAGTATGTGAGCAATTCTATGTGATGGGGTCCCAACCCATCACAACCTGTGATTACACTCTGAGATTGAAAATCTGTTCATTAACCATAAAGTTCAACCCTTTTGGACAGTTTGACACTACCAGATTGGAAACATCTCAGCTATAGCATTGCCTGGATGGTTGCTCCATAATGTAGGCAGCAAGTCTGCAGACCAAGAACTGGCTACGCTTGCTGGGAAAGGTATCTCATTTGGGGCTTTGTGATTATCCTTGATGGTGGCCATGAAAGTGTCATTGTACCTGGCCCTGGCCCTGTGGTGGCACAAATCTTATGGCATGAAGCTCACCCATATTGTCATTAAAAATGAAAATGCTGATATTGCAAACTTGCATCATTGTCACTATAAATGTTAATATGTAAATGTAAATTCATTTAAATTATATCATGATTTGACTGGGTTGTGTGACTGTCTCTGATGTCTTTTGTGCCAAAGTGACTACCTCATTTTGGATTTCTCACCTGATCAGTTGATCATCATGTATGGAGAGATTGCTGATAAACTGTCAGTCTTTCATTAATTGTAATATCTCAAACTAGATATATATTTATGCAACAGTCTATGATGGTTCCCAACCCATCATTGCTTGTGTTAAAACTCTGATACTCACAATCCAAGAATTAACAATTAACGGCATCCCTTTTGGCCAGGTTGACAATACCAGGCTAGAAACAACTTGGCTCTGGCTGTTCCTGGATGGGGATATTCCTGAAGAGGGCTGTCTTCATAGTGGAGGCAGGATGTCTGAAGATAGAAGCAGGTATGTTGGTGGGAAAAGATCTCTCATTTATGGCTTTGTGGTAATTCTTGATGGTGACCACAAAAGTGTCATTACAACTAACCCTGTGGTTGGGTTGACATAAATCTTATGGCATGAAGCTCACCAATGTTGTACTTAAAAATACAAACATTGATGAGACAGTATGACATCATGGTCATTGTGCTGGTCAACATGCTAACATGAACTCCATGTAAATGATATCTCAATTTGACTTAGTCAGTGACCATCCCTGGTGTCTTGTGTGCCAAAATGAGTTCTTCTTTCTGTCTCTCTCCCAGCCAAGAAGATCATCATGTATGGGAAGATTGATGAAATAATATCAGCCCTATAGAAAACTCAAACTAGGTATATATTTTTGCAACAGCCTATGATGGGATCTTCACCCAACATTGCTTGTTTCAACACTTGGAGACTGACAATATGAGCACTAATCCTAGAGGACAGCTTTTTTGCCAGTTTGACTATACAATACAAGAGACATCTCAACTCTGACATTGTCTGGATGGTTGCTCCATAATGTAGACAGCAAGTCTGTGGACCAAGAACTGGGTGGGTTTGTTGGGAAAGGGATCTCTTTTGGGGCTTTGTGGTTATCCTTGATGATGGCCATGAAAGTGCCATTGCAACTGGCCCTGGCCCTATGGTGGCACGAATCTTATGGCATGAGGTTCACCCATATTGTACTTAAAAATCCAAATGCAGATGATGCAGTACTTCATCATTGTCATGATGAAGACTGGTATGTCAATGCAAATTCTGTGTAATTTATATCTCTTTTGACTGGGTCGTGTAACTGTCTCTAATTTCTTGTGTGCCAAAATGACTACCTTGTTTTGACTTTCTCACCCAATCAAGATGATCATCATGCATGGAAAAATTGCTCATAAATTGTTAGTCTTACAACAACTTTGACAACTCAAACTAGATATAAACGTATGCAACAGTATGTGGGCTATCCTGTGTGATGGGACCCCTTCCCAAAACTGCCTGTGTTAACACTCTGATACTGATAATCTTAGCATTATTTACAGGGCAACCCTTTTGGTCAGTTTGACAATACCAGAATGAAAAGATCTTGGCTCTGACCTTGTCCCACAGTGCAGGCAGCATGCTTGTGGACCAAGAACCCCCACCCTTGCATTGCTATACAGACCCCACTGGTACCTCTGGAGCAGTGCACTCCATCTGTACCTGAGCCAAGAATTCAAGTTGTTGTAAACTCTCTTGAGCTTATTAGTGATGGATGAAATGTGGTCTTCTGCAAATTCCTTACTTCTGAATATAAGCAGATCATTGAGCAACCAACTGAGCATTTACTGCTTGACTGGTCAGTTTGCCAGTGGCATTGGAGTTCCAAAATGTGTGGCTGTACTCCTTGAAGGGTTACATGTGTGGTCAAAAATCTGTGGTCCAATCCCTGTGCTCTATATTCTATCTGAACACGTCAATCTGAGTCAATAAGTACTGTAGTGCTCTGGATAATCTCTACGCACTGATCAATGTCATTCATATAGCCCAAAGCTTGTGTTCTTGAATCATCCACTTGCTTAAAAGCCCAGTTATTACAGTGACCCTCCTTAATTAGACATGAGACAAACGGCATTGTCCATCAGAAGAGATTGATTCCCAACTTGGTCTTTCCATCAATGGGGTCTATAGCAACCAAGCTAACCAACACATGCCTTGAATGGACCCAGTAGCATGATTTACTAATAAACACTATTGGCCAAGCTACCACTGAGTAGTCTTCTTGTGCCTTATAATAGTGTACATCATACCACAGGGTAACAAGACCCATCCACATTATCTTGAATGCTCCCTTGCATCTAAGCAAGACAAGCAGAAACACAGGAATGGTGTATTCTTTTTCAGTCCATTCTTGCTTGTATGAATTGATGAGCACCATAAGCACTTCAACTGTGTTGACATGTTCCTGGAAAACAATATTTCCCATTTCTACACAAATGCCCAAGGCAAACCTCTCGTACCAGTGGGATTCAATAGAGCATATTGTGGCAACGCATCATCCTTTCCTTGAAACAGACAAGAGTACTATGTCTGATCAGCTGATTGGGAAGGTTCCCATAGAAACATCAAGGCAAAACAGACTTTTATGGCTATGCATTACTCATCGCTGAACTATAGCCTTTTTATTTCTTTTTTCTGGTGAGTACAATAGTTCCATGAGGGCTTCCAGGGAAGGAGATTAATGCAGTCATAGGATCAGAGCCCAGTGTCTCACCTTACCTAGCCATGAACCACATATTGGCCCCAAGAAGCATGAGATCAGAAGGTACAAAATGTTGCCCATGTAACCAGTGCCCAAATCCTTTGTCTTGTGCATGCCCTGAAGTGATATACATTCCTTGAGTATTCTGATTCTGGCCATTTGGTCTGAAATGAGTGCACAACTAATCCCCATGGCAAATCACATTTTTCATCATCAATCTCTACAAGAGATGCCTCGTAGAAATCTATAGGTAGCATTGTTTCAACACAATCCATCTCATGGACAGCAAGCCAGTATTCACAGCAAGCACCTTCACACTTCAGGAAGCATCCTTGGGTGGCACCATAATTGGTAGTTTTGGACTTGTACATGACTCTCCTTAGAGGTAGGACATCATCACATTTTTGGCATTCCAAGCACAAGTGCGATGGGAATGAACTGAACATAGGGAAAGATAATCCAACAAAAAGAGGTTTGTGAGTTAATGAGTGCCACACAGTTCCATGGTGCATCACAAACCATACATCCATCTCCTTCTCCTATCAAGTCTGCCACTCCTCCCAGTAAAGGATACATGAAAGAATGATCACATGTGTGAGTTCAAAGAGCCTTTGTGTTTAGCCTGTGTCAACTTCAAGGCAAACAATCCCCCTGCAGCTGTAAGAACCCACATGTGACATCCAGGAAGATGACCTCTCCAGAAGAAGCTCTCTGGACCCAAAGGTGCTTAGAAATCCATCTCTATCTAGGATCTTAGCCATTCTTTTATCATCAAACCAATAACTTTCATTGCATTTAAGGATAGAGGTAGGAAGTGGTAGAGATCATTGACCCGAGAGATATGAATTTCAAAATCACCTCGTGACTAACCATTCACTTGGTCACTTTCATTCTGTGACACAAGATATGAGACATCAAAAGGTCAAGCTCATGTATCCTGCATTCAACTTAAGTTTCAGTATTTCCTTGATGAAATGTTTAATAGTGGACAAGCCTTTGAGCCAGACAGTGCTAATACATTCATTGTCTGTAAAGGCCAAAACAGCACATCCATCATGAAGCCCAACTTGCTCACCTGATTCTGTGTTTCTCTAAGGTTTGATCCTCATTCTGTAAAGGATGACTCCCACATTCCACAGAGTTACTAAACATTAATGATGATGTTTCTGAATTTTGTAGCCTCTCCCATACCCTCTGGGAAGGCATTGCCAACATAGTAGTTATAATTGCTACTCAAGCTTGGTTTAATGTATATTGTAAATTGCCAGTGGCTGTTCTGGCTCAATAATTCTGATAGCACCTCATAGCACTCCACCAGTTCTTTGGTGATATAAGGGGGGGGGGCTGCTTTCAGGGGCTTTGTGGGTGGAAGTGCTTCAGCCGCATACCTTGCTGTGTCTACCAGAGTGCTGGTTACACCTAAGGCGACCTGCAGCAAGCTAGTCAAGAAAACGGCAATCTCTAAATCAGATTAAAACTTTCAAGGCAATGAAAAGTTTTTTGATGTTGCGCTGTGGCTCCTGGTAGACATCTGGCATGTTGCCACCCAGTCTGGTTATTTCACAAAGTTCTGGCATAGATGCAGAGTCCTCTTCACAGCCATGCTGAAGTAACAATTGAGTCTCTGCCTTAAAGTGGGCCCATTTTTTTCCTGTGGTTGACTTGCAGGGGGTGGTGGATTATTGTGCACAATGTTGCCTTTCCCAAACACCCAGCCAATATGTAGACAGTCAATATTTCACATCATTATCCTGATTCCTAGTACAGTTCATATGATAATTCAGCCCCCTGGTCATTATCCAGGCATGGTTGGCATCTTGCCCATGGGCAGTTAGGTGTATTTCACTCACATAGTCCACAAGACTAGAAAGTAGCCGTAGCTGGAAAAGTCAGCATTGTGTTGTTTTGGCTAATCCCCAAATGACATGTTGACTGCTGACATGCATACATGTTGGGAAAATTTTGGAAATGTTGGACCAAAAGACATGCCGTGTCATGTCAGCAAGATGTCAGCCAACATGTCAGCTGATTCTTTTGGACATAAAAAATAGCAAAGCTTTGCAAAAAATCATGTCATAATGGCATAATTTGGAGCAAGAAAGTTTCAAAAGAGGCATTGTGTACATTGATAAGCATTAAATACCTTTTTTCTTAAAAAATGACTGTTATATCTATCTGAGTAATGACCCAATGATCTGTTGCTATGACTTCTCAGTCATTCATGTCAACTTGATGACATGGTGATGTTGGCTGATTTTCAGCCAACATTGCCGGTGTCATGACAGGATGTGCCAACATGTCACCAAAATTTCCAACAAAGAAACTAGCTGAATGTGCTTTCAGAGACAAAAATCTCTTGGCATGCAAGTATCCCAGCCAATAGAGCATGCAAGATTGAGAACCACTTGGTGAAACTGAAAGGGTAACCTCAAATCATTGGGGGACTTTTGGCCCATTCCAAAACTCTCTATGGGGCCTGCATGGCAGTACACGATGATGCTCATCCTCCAAAATGGAGGTATGACCATTGCAGAAATCAGAGTCTTTCATTTGAACCATCATTCTTTGTGTCAATTATTCTGACTTCTAACTATGGTTGGTCATCATGATGAGCCAGAAAATTAATGAAGTCCAATTGCCATGTCTTAATAAAACTTTCACTACTTTTGACGTAGTCCTCATTTGGACAGACTTTATCCAAGAGATGCTCTCCAAGAAAGACAGCAAGTTTAACACAATTTTATCCAGGTCCTAAAAGTTACCCAAACTATAAGAGGGTTCCCATGTACATGCACTATGCCCATTGGCCTTTGAGCCCCAGACCACTCAAACATCAGTTGCCTTTATCACCAAGAATTGGGGTACCACAAGCTTCACTGGCCCTTTTCCAAGGTATTTACAGATACAAAGGCACAGAATTTTTCTCTTGTGAGAAGTTTGCAGTATTTTGATTCAGATGGAATATTATTCATTCTTCCAAATGGTAGAACAGACAATGGTAACTCCCAACACTCCACACCATCTGTTGAATACTGTCTCCATTCAGGTGGATAGAAAACATGACTTCTCCCGACCCACTTAAATTGTCAACATGCTCAGATTTGCTTGATACAATCATGCACAGTTGTGTAATCATTTGTGATGAAAAATTGAGGTTGAGGGGCAAGCCAGTCTTTGGCCTCTCTGATGAGATTTCCTTAACATCATTGTGATGCAAAATGACTAAAAGTTATTCATACGTTGGCCTGTCTTGGTGTTTCATTGTCTGACACTCAGATTTCCAAATTGATTTCTGCATCATCTAGACAAGCCAACAATGATTGCATTTCATCACATCATTTGAGAGGAGAACTGTGGCACTTATGTTTCCTGGTGAAGATAGAGTAAGTGCTATTTCTGTTTCAAACATCAGATAGTAAGCAAAGAGTCAAGAGACCTAGTCTGGTTGTGCACAGAGCCTCTGCTGATACAGGAACATCTGTCTGCACAGTGACTTGTGCTGACCCCAGATATGCATTTGTACTGAAATTGCAAAGAGTTTCTCTGCTTGCAGAAAGGAACTTGCCTCCATGGCTGGTGTAATGCTGGCTCAGCTTACCCGAAAGAACCAGATGCATGATGGGCAGATTAACGGCAAGTCTCGGCAAGGCAACTGCTGTTGTATATGCAGAGGTGATCTCTGGTCTTATGAATTATTGGGCCCCACATATTCATGCCCAAAGCAGGTTTGAATTTTACCCTCTGGGCAGCACTTCTCACTGAATCATCAAGGGATGACTGAAGGGTTTAAGTGTACTTATTCCTTGTCATTATTGCTGATGCTGTTATGTGATCTCATAGACAGCAGAGATAAATCATGATTCAGGAGGAGAAGGAGGATCCTCCAAAGGATGGGTGGTTTGTGTTTGAAAGCTTAACCTTGTATTGGGAGGAACATCATGGAACTGGTGACACAACCTGGCTTCAGGAGATCATTTTGTATCTGCTGGTACCCAAGCACCAAACAGAATATGTAGAATCTGTCTGTCCTTGATGATATGCAGGGTGGTCAATGACATCTACTCTAATGCTTGCAGGAGTGTAACTTTCTTCCCTTTTTAGTTTATACAAAAATATTGATCCCACAAGTGACATGATACTAGGGGATTATCCAACACATACAAAGGTCACAATGCCTCAGGTCAATGAAGAGTCTCTAAGCATCCTCACCTTTAGCTTGAAGCAACTTTGTCTGCCCGCTTGAGCATGAAACTTTATTGCCAGTCTTTCACCAGTCAGCAGATCCCTGGTGACAACATGCCCATTGTAAGATTTCTTTCCTGACCCTTTGCTACCTCATCCCATTCCCTATTGAATCACTCTCCTTCTTCTCAAAGAAGGAAAAATATGTCAGGATCATGGTCTAAGAGATTTTTCTTCTTAAGTTCAAAAAATTGTGTTACATATGATTTCATTGGTGTGTTTGCTGATGGTGACATTCATTCCTCAAATCTTTGAATTTATCTTGTCTGACACCTTGCACCTTGCAATCCATTCATATTAATATGTGAGAAAGTGTGGTTTTGGATGATGTGACAATTTGTTCCTCTGATATTATCTTAGGAGGTCAGTCATCTGAATGATGCCCAGATTTATGAGCCCATGGAAGATGCTGAGTTGGTACATCTTACTCCAACAATCATGAAAGACAGCCTTGGAATGTAACTTCAGTCTTTCATCTTATTGTTTCAGGTCAGTTTGCATGCCTTAATTTTCTGGAACACGAGTCTGAATCTTGCCTCGAAAGTCTCACTGCGGGAAATAGACTTTCAATTTTCATTCTTTGCTTTTTGGCCTCATTGCAAACAGGATGAATTTATAGTCAACTTATCTTATTGAGCTAACATGAAATGGATACAAATCTAGAAGACAGGAGATCGATGGTACATTGGTGCTCCTGAGCAATTCAAAAGCATTTCTTTTTCTTGAATGTTGTCCAAACTGACAATTTTCCAGAAGAACGATTACTTTTAAAAATTAGTCCATGTGGGCAATGTTGTTCATTTTTGGAGATATTTACTGACTCTTGTATAAATGGATGGGTTCTCAGTTTTCCTGTATAAATTACATTAATTTCTCAATACATGAAGGATGACTATTGCAACAATTGTTTGCGCAAGAGTCATCCTTTTTAGACTACTCATGCCCAATGAAGATTCATTGAAAGTTGACGTTGCCCTTAAAAGTCATTCCAGAAGATTTGGTATTTTTTGAAATGAAGGAGGTATTTCCAAGATGCCGAGAATACATCTTAATCTATAGATGTGAAAAAATATGCTCCAACATTTTGAATTTTCTTTGAAAAGGGATTCCGCATAAGAAAACATACTAAGTATCAAAAGATGTTGAACTATTTTTGAACACTTTTGAACATCTTTTAACATTTCTAAATATGATAGAATATGTTTAAAAATGTTCACAAATATTCAATTTAGTTTGGAAGCAATATCACTTCTTTCCTAGGTGGTATACAGAATGATTACTGAGTCTTGTCTAGCATATTTAGATGAAAGCTACATTTTCTTTTTTATTGCAATATTTTCTGTTGAGGATTGGATTAGAATATCAAAGTTTGAATCACAAGAACTTTTTCATACCTTCTTCTTGATTTTTCTGTTGATCCCTCTTTTCTTGA
>JALLPD010002290.1:0-10424 GCA_036940065.1 Cyclotella cf. meneghiniana
GGTTGCAACCGATGAATTCACGCTACCGTGCTTACTACCATGGTAGCAGAAAAATCGTGTCAAAAAGTGTAGTTATTACATTGACATAGATAGGAATTAATAAAAAAAATTGCAATATCAGAAGAATTTTCTGAGCGACCTTCGCCTACATAGAGGTTACTAATGTTGAAAAATCTTCGTGGAAGAATTTACAACATCGGTTGCAAACTTCCGATAATACCACAGTTCCTGAAAATGACACCTCTTTGTTCATTTATATTTGGATAGGGAAATTTGCTTTGGGACCAAGAATCACTCGAATTCATGAAAAATGGGAATGTTGTCAATAATATTATATATCTGTGGACACTGACATGTTGCCAAATGACCCCAACAGATTGTCTTCTTACCTATGTACGATGTCATGTCCCGTATGATGACCTTTTTTTTACGTAAAAATAAAAAGTGATATGTCAATATCGTCTTATGTTATCTCAACAACTCATCCACCCGTGAGTGGTGTGATCAAGATGGATCAAGGCCAACTCCAGATTTTTCGTTGGAACACCACGAGATTCGATCTAGAATGTAAGAATGTCTTCTCGCCGATTTTTCGGTTGAGAGACGATTCGCAATTTGCACAAACTGCTCAGGCATTATTATGAGGTGACACCCCAACCATCCACATTGCCATTGTCATAATTCCAAATGACCCAAATAGAATGTCTTCATTCCCATGCACGATGTCATCTCTTGTATGATGACCGAATTTTTTAGTATAAGAAGCGAAATGTCAATTTCTTCTTTTTATGTCATCTCATCAACTCATGTAATCGTATGTTTGCTCTCATCCACCTGTGTCAAGATGGATCAAGGCCAATTACCATACATATTTTTTCGTTTGAACACGAATTCGATCTAGAATAAAAGAATGTCTTTCGCCGATTTTTCTGTTGAGAGACGACTCCACTTGATTCGCAATTTGTACAAACTGCTCAGGCATCGTTTTAGGTGACACCCTACCAATGCGTACCTTCTACGCACGCTATTAAGTGTCAATTTGTAGGAGACTCTACGAGAGAAGAGAAACAGTCACAGACCCGAGAAAGCCTGACATTGCCGAACCTGATTTTTGAGTGCGGTCATTTTCTATGTTGCGTGCTTGCGAAAAACATCATGCTTACAAGTCTATATATATGATGCATACTACAGAAACGCAAGAAAAATTTAAATGGAGTGGGCTCTATGGTACTTCTATTTCTAGCGGGTGTCTAGGTACTACCAATATCAAATAATTGAGGAGATTGATTAAACCATGGATTCGAAAACCATGAGAGAGAGTATGGTATGGTATTGTACACACATAACAGACGTACTGATGGGATCGTTAGGTGGAGTATGCGTGAATGATGTCATGTGAGAGTTGTGAAGGATCCAGGCTTGAATGACTCGTGTCAAAAAATGTGTAGAAAACGATTGTGATGTCACGTGATGTGCGTACTGCTTGTATTGTACCATGCCGTAGAGTGCCCGTACATGTGATTTATTGCCATAGATTGCCATTCACACAGCATTCGTGATGGGTGATGGCTGACGGGCGGACAAAACAATGATTGTCAAGCCAACCCCTGCAACAAACCAGAACTCGCCACTGCCAATAAGCCAGCACCATTACCAAACGTGCAAATCGACTTCACCATGCCATTCCATTCTCAACCTCTCCCAATGACTTTGACATTCGAGACGAATGCACCATTTGCGCCAAACGGCTTGCGGCATCCTTCGACGGAATTGGATGAATCGTGCGTCCGGCGCGTCACCTACGACGACTATCCCGTGAATCCCTTCATGTCCGCAAGCGCAACGGTCGTATCGAACGCCACGAACAGTTTGCAGCCGTTGACTCGTCCGCCTGTGTTCGACGTGGCTGCGCCTCGGACGATTTCGAGTGCGTCGTCCTTCGTTGCACCCAATCCCGCATTCAGCGAGGAAGGAGGCACGGACCTATCGTCATGTTTCATGCCGAAGGGCGCCGCTGCCAAGTTGAATGACGACACATTGCCGACGCATCCGGTTCCGGAGTTTCTGTGCCACGTCATGAGAATGGTGCAAGATCCCCTTCTTGGCGATACAATCGCTTGGGTCGTCCCTACACAAAACGAACCAGAGGACAACGGCGGCGGGATCAAGGGCGTCGGCAAGATCGTTGTGTACAATCCACAACGTTTTCAAGACTTTGTATTAGGGAAGTATTATCGGCATTCCAAGTTTTCTTCCTTCCAGCGACAGATGAACTACTTTGGCTTTAAGAAACGGATACATTCGGGGAAGAAGAGGAAGATGTCTCCCTGCTCCTTTATCAATGAGAGGCTGGGCCATGATCCGCAGAGTTTGCTCCTGCTCAAACGAAAACTTCGTGCCAGTAAGCACCGTTTCCAGGATGTTGATGATTGGTCGCAAGGCCAAGACAAGGACCTTCAAGCAGGATATGGCACTCAGTACAATGACGGAACTGCCGCAATACCCGACGCGATGAGCGGTCACACGTCGTACGAAAGTCTCACAGCATACAAAGTACATCCCATGAATGCATCCTTCATGACCGAAGCATTTTTCAACCATTCCTTCTCCAGCCCCATTCAGTCCCCTCCAAAAATTACCTCTATAATCACATCATGCACACAACCACTTATAGGACAGATCTCAAACCCTGTCCCCAACAACAAGAATGAGATTTCCTTCAATCATGCCACAGTCGCCGCAAGAGAAGCCAAACAGTCTTTGTTCCAAGCCTACCAGAAGAACAAGCTCGAACTTTTACAAAAAGAAGCGCAAGTCGAATTCACGCCGGCGCCTTTCGCGAACGCCGCGCCTCTGCTCGCCTACGGCCACTATGGCGCATATGCCGACGAAAAATGGATCGCGACGCCTCCCGCTCAACCCATGCCTATATCGGTGGTTGCTCACCCGAACGACATGATGGGAAGTTTGCCGAAATCGCCCACTCTGTGGTCTCCAGCCCTGTCTGCCGGTGCGAGCGTTCCTGTACCCAAAAGTGCCGCATCGAACGCGAGGCAGGCTGTGAAATGCGCACAGGATCCCATTGACTTTGGTGAATACTCTGGTCTTCTTAGTACTCTTCTCCCTCCGCCGGATGAACTGTTCGATGATGGAAGTTTGTCCTCTTCGTTGTGGGATGAAGAGGAATTTCAGGACGCTGATGATCTGTCGATGGAACTGGGGCTAACTGGCTAAGCGTGAGACATGGCGCGCACTGTGTAAATAGGCGGCGGGACTAACATCTAATATACTTGCTTTTGCTACTTGAATATGCCTCTTCTTACTTTGACAAGATGAACGAAACAACGCAAAGTAAGGCCGATGCAATCTTACGCTACATTGTAAGGCCAGAAAGCAACAGCCTAGCTATTAGAACACCTCGACAAGTTGTCTAATTTTTTAACTCAGCAACTTTTCAATCTCTTCCTTCCCCGTAACAATAATCATATTATACAAGAACAAAACCTGAATAGCACTAAGCCCGGCGCAACAATAAAAAATGGCCCACAAATACCCCCTCCTTCCCTCCGCTAACTTCGAATCGCTCCTAATCGCTCTCAACGCATCCTTGGCAAAGTAGTACGTCACATACGGCCAAACGATCAGACGGCAAATAATGAATGAAATCACGAACAAGCCGCCGAGGACTAATTTGGTTTTAGGAAAAACGGCGTCGAGTCCGACGACTCCGTGTTGGGGATCGAAATTGGCCAGGAGGGCTAGGATGGCGGTGGATATTTCGGAGAATCCGAAGTAGAATAGAGCGTAGAAGTGGAGACAGCCCGGGAACATGCCGCCCCTGTGTTATTGTTGCGTTGGTGGGACGATGTGCAACATTGTTTGTGAGCATGCGTTGAGGCAAAATCAGTAATGACATCACCGAATCGAGTAACGGTGAACAAACGATACTAATTTTCAATCGAACTCACCAAGCCGCCATCCCAGCTAGAATATGATGCGCCACAAACTCCAATCCATCATCCCAATAAAGCGAATCATACATGTTCTTCACCTGATAGACGAAGAAAATGACCATGAGCCTCTGCGCTCCGGGATGATAGCGAAACACTCGTTTCTCGAAGTCTTCTTCTCTCATGGAATCCGTTCGCTTCAGCCCCCCGAACGGCGACGCATGCAGCAATTCTCCACAGACATGTCGATGGGTGATCGCGAGGTAGGCGCAATAGACCAAACTGGAGAAATCCACGGCCACGTGCCTCGCGATAATTTGTCGATTGACGTCGATTTGTAGCAGCGGGTCTACGTGGGCAACTCGCGAAATGAGGAGAAAGGCGACGTATTCCCACGCAAATAGGAGGGCGACGTAGAATGCCACCGTGAGGATGGTGGAGATTAAGGAGGGACCGCCGAGGCCGTGGAGGTAGGGATTGCTTGTGGAGTGTTTCTGCGTTTGTTTGTGGTCGTCATTGAAGACGAAGGAATCGTGGGTCAGGAGGAGGCGTGAGGGGCGTTGGGGCAGTGCGCTCGTGGTGCTGTTGGTCGGTCGGCACATGATTGAAGTGTTCTGGGCCGAGGATTACAGCGAGAGAGAAGATGAGGAGCTAAACTATACTATGTGTTCACATTGGGGAGAAAACAAATTGTTGTCGCTCAACATGGAGAAATGTTGGGTATCGTATCGTACATCATGTTGTGTATAAACACATACACCATAGGTGAACACAAAAAATACCGACCACGTCGAACGTTAGTCCCTAACATTGTATCGTACCATACCCATCCCTGCCTATTGCGACCAGTGAAAGCCTACGTACAGACCATACTCTCAAAACGAGAATCATGAGGAAGTCTTGAGGAAATCGTGTTTCCAACGGAACAAAATGCCATGACGTCAAAACTAACAAGACTTATTGCGAAAAATGGCGCGCCAAAGGAACACGCACGTCTTTCTCCAGACCGCACGCAGACGTCATCGCTCGAAGCACCATTTGGCACCAAAGACGAATACTTTGTCTGCTTGTAAACTTTGAATAATTTTATGAAACATCTCATGCACACATAAAGGTAGAGCACAAGATGAAACTTCAACGCTCGCCATCATTGCTTCCACCCGTTTTTTTCATCGCGTGGACAACAGTATCAAACAGTATGGTATGGTGTATTATGGTAGAAGATTCATGACAGATGGACTTTCCGCCCCATCCAAACGTACAAGTATAAACGACGAGGAATCTATGTGCAGCGTGCGCTCGATGATATCCCGCTGCCGCCAACTCGAAACAATGACAACCGTCAACGACCCGAGATCTGTGATAAATAGTCCAGCCAAAAAGAAGAGACGGCGCACCAACGTCAAAATGGACGCACGACTTCCATCGTTTACGGCATCGCCCGTCCTCAAGACGATGGGCGTGATCCTCTCCCTCTCTCGTGCCTCGGCTGCCTCGCCTGCCCCGCAATCGGTCCAGCCGCTCGCCTTTGTCTCGCTGAAACATTGCAGAGGCGTCAGCGGTAGATGCACGGCAATATGTGAGCCGCCGCAGCAGCGGCACGGTAGTCTTTTTAGTCCCGTTTGCCGTCCATCGCTCGTCGCTAGAAGGGCCAACTACAACAACGACGACGAATTCACATCCGATCCGTCGCACGAAACGAACGATGACCCCGACGAAGAAGAATACGACGACATTCAGTCCCACCTCAACAAAATCGCGTGGCTTCCCTCGGTGAAATTGGGCAAGCAGCCTTTTGCATTTTCGACTCGTTCTCGCGTGGAAAATGCAAGAGGAGACGGATATGCCTCGATCCAAGGCCACGATACTCCGCCGGGATACGGCAACGTGGAGATTTTGCCGGTGCTGCCTTTGAGCATGGTCCCCGGTCTAGAGAGTTTGTTTGACGACGATGACGACTCTCAAGAGGAATCCTCTTACGGGTCCGGTGTGTGGGAAGTGGAGTCTTCTTCGGTGCTGGTTGCCGATGGCGAAGACAGCACCATGTTTTCGGGAACCTCTGGCTATCTTCCTCATACCAAGGGACATGTCTTGACAGTTGCCGAACCGAGATATAAGAAGCTATATGACGATTTGTTGCAATTGGGGACTTATTATGGAAAGAAGCGAGAGGGAACACTACGAAGGGCCATGGAGAGAGGAAATAATATGGATAACACGGTTCTGAGTAGCAATCTACCTGATCCGGATGAAAAACGACGGTTTATAGTGACGGTGGCGAATCCGAAAGAGGACGGTGTGTTCGCACAGTATGGTGTGCTATTTCAATTGAGAGATTTGGATGAGGTGGCAGCTATTGCCTCTTACGACGAAGACTTGTCAGTAGAAGAGTTAAACGAGTTGATGGATCCACGAGAGTTTGGCTATGAAGATTCCATCGGTGAAGATTTTATAGATGTCCTTTTGGACACTCATTATGAAGCAACACATGATGTTGTTGGACGAGTTAAAATTCATAGGTTTGTAAATCCGGAATGTTGGCAACATGGCCCTGATGGAGAAGAATATTTGATGGCAGAGGCGACTGTATTAGACTTGATTGAAAATGGTCAAACAAAGATGAAAGCTGTTCAAAAGGCAGAGAAGGAGACTGTAGCATCCAGATTGGATGAACATGCCAAGCGCGAGGCCATTGGCAATGTGGCAGAGGCGGTATCGCGAATAAGGGAAGAGCTTCTCTCTGCAGTTGATGAGGCTTTTGTGAAGCAGCAACAACAACGTTTGACAACCAAACCAGACTTCCTAAACAAGCAAGGAGGAAAAAAGTCCTCCAATACGAATGTTTCCAGCCCATCACTCCCAAACAAACACATCCCACTTGTCCCAAAAGGAATACTTGTAGAAAGAAGAGCCGATGGTTCTCTCCTGCGAGAAGAAGAGGAACTCCGCGAATCGTTCGCCCGACTTGTATCTCTACAACAAGAACTCAAAGAGAAATTCAGATTCACGCGTGAATCTGTCAAATCATTTGGAATTGGATCTGTGGGAATGTGGCTATCTGCTGCAGCGTGGTCCAAGTTTGTGGAAAAGAGGCTGGAAGCTGCCAATGGAGACATGCAGAGTGAACTGCAGGCCAAGTTGGTGGAATATTTGGCTGGGAGGAATGAAATGAAAGAGGACCAAGAGATCAACACTGGGAGCGACAAGCTGGGTGGGGATGAAGGTTATGAGGGGGAACCCGAGACAATAGACTTTGATGATCTGACCCCAGAACTGCAACACGAATTCCAGCTGGTACAAGCCAGAGCCATGGAGGAACTGGGTCCTGTGGCCATTGAACGCGCAATCCAAATGCAACGGATAGTCCAGGCTGATAACCACTTGGAACGGCTAAATCTGCTGAGAGAATGTGTTGAGGGGGAAAGAAGGAGACTTGAAGCTAAAAAGATGCTTCGGTTTGCTTTTAGCAGTAGCGATTCTTTGGGTGAAGGAAGTCGTGAATCTCCCAGATTAACAAGGAAAGAAGCGATGATTGTATTTGAGAAACTGATGAGAAAAGAGAAGAGAGACGGTGATGGACCGAGATTCCAGGAGGATGCATTTCAGTAATGTATTAATATGGTGATGAAAGTTGACATAAATTGTTCAACATTTGTCCCAAGATAGTTTAAAAAATGTGATGAGATCTTTTAGATTCCCCACATCATTTTGGCCGATTTTCATCTGCTGCACCAAGAATACATATTTGTGTGGCCTAAATATCTTGACAGCAGCCACTGCATTTTTTCAACCAGTTCATCAGCAGCATGATGAGCTGCAACATGACAAGTGTCATCTCTGCACATGCACTTGTTGTGCTCCTAATGATATAAAAAATTATTTGCAGCCGCTCCAAATTGCTACTCATTTGTTCCCCTGTTTGGCTTCACTCTGTGATCACGGTAGGCTGTGGTAGGTAGAGGTAGAGTGTGTTGTGAGTGAGAGTGTGTGCCTGGAGAAGGAGGAAGAAAATTACCAGTCTAAAACTATTATGAAGCGCAATTACTATTCTGAACCACAAATTTAATTTCGTACTTATTCCTTTGTAATTTTGGCCCATTTCTACACGATTTGTAATCAACACGAGATATTAGCAGAGCCATTGCGCGCACCAAAAAAATAATTCAAATCACTAAAATAAGTGTCGGAACCAGTACTACTTTAGCCATGATATTAATGATGCCACACTCACACACTTCATTAACTAAAGGGGTTGAGAAGGCAGGTCGTTGACAGCAAGCATGAGCATGGTGTGCTTTCATGGCTGGCGTTGTGGTCGAGCGAGAGAGCTAGGTGTGTTTGTTTTGTGTGACAGTTGTGTCAGGGATCAATCAATTTTTTGCTGACATTTTTTTCTACATAAAATACATACCAAGATCTACAGTGTACTATTCTGAACCACAATTTAAAAATTTGATGATCCTAATGACGTTGTGTTGGGAACTTCTCATGGGTTGAAGGAACTCGCACCTTGGACGTAAGCTCTTGAGAGTATGTAGAAGGATTCTGCTGTGTCACCCAGTCGCTGGATCCCTATCTAATTGTCACCATATTGTGCCAAAGTTGGACAATTTTGTTGACAAAATTGGGGCTCATAATAATTTTTGACTGGTACTGGAGACAGAATTTTTGGTGTGAATCAAAAATGGGTGTAAAGTTGAATCCAGGAGTTGGATATGGATTTTTTTGTGTGGTTTGGGGCATATTGTCTTCTGCAACACAAAGGGAGAATGCTGCCAATCCACTCTATCTAGAGGGCTTATGTTAAGATTTGTTAAGATTCACATTGTCATCCATGATTCTCTCTGCTTGAACACAAACTACTCTCTACATCTTCATAAAATTACTTCTGAACAAAATGCACTTCACTTTCTCCCCCACAACCATTGCCTCCATATCTGGAGCTGCCTTCCTTTTTCACTCCAATTTTCACCAATTAATTGCACGTGTCATTGCTCTTTATCAACCTTTTCAGACCACTGGTTCCTTTGAGGCATTGTTCAAGACTCAAGGCAATGAAGGCCTCTTCACCAAAGCCTTCCCAGCACAACAAACTCAATCTGATGCTGGCATTCTAAGCTGTGGGTCCTATGAGGCTTGTGTAGAGGATGTAAGCTCATCCGCAGGAGGTCGGTGCATGGTGCTCCCTTGTGTTTCTTGACCACCGCTTTGCAGGCTTTCTTGGCATCTGCTAGGGTTGATGATGTTTGGTTGTCATCAGGATCTGGGTTTGCATCCTTCTCCTTTTTTTCTTTTGCCTTCTTTTTTGTGACTTTTGCCAGTTCGGCAAACTCCGCCTTTGCGGCATATAGCTTGCTGTAGATCACCTCTACTGCCACGGAGGCATTGGCAAAATCTGTGTCAAGCCCAAGTTGCTTGAAAATATGTACGACAGTGCGTACGTGCAGTAAAAATTGTTCGGGATTTCCAGATGCCCAGATATCCACCTTGAGCTTGTTCCCAGTATTTAGAAGACTCAACTTGAAGTAGGTGGTCTTTTCAGTCTTCTCAAAGGCATCCTGCATGGGACCATGCTCAGGAATGTAGAAATAAGGGAATTCTTTCCTTCTATGCCATGCTTGCACTCCGCTACCTTGAGTCATCCAGGAATCAACTTCATGGCAGACATTGTTCAAAGTGCTTCTCCTAGATTGGTGCCTAGAAAAGTATCTTGTAGGAACTTCTTGGCTGACTGAGAAAAAAATCATTGGTGCAATGACACGCAATAGGAGCACTCTGTTTGAGAAAATTTTAGAAGCAACAGTCTGTCAGTTGACTGGGAAATGACATCTGTGCACCAATGGGAGAAGCTTGGAATATGCGGTGGTGCAAGAAGGGAATATTTCAAGTCGGCTATCATAGGATAGTGGCCTAAGATGAATCTTAGGAAAAAAGCAGTTGTAGATCAAGAAAGTAGAAAGTGGTTTCCTGATTAATGGAAATAACATCAAAATTACACCTATTGTTAGTAGACTGCAGCAGTTGCAAGACTGAACTATTTCTGCAACTGATTTAACTGTCAGTGAAATTTTATTGCTCAGGAAGGTTTCTGATAATGTTTATCTCTTTTGGATAAATGCTTCTGACAGACATACTGACTGTGCATGTATGTTTTGTATATTTATTTCTCAGAAACTAATATTTGGAGATTGTGTACTTCCTTTGTATTACACAAAGTGAAGAGGACAGGTTTCCTGTCCTGAATACAGGCACTTTAAGGGCAAAAGGCCCCAGAGAGCAGCCTTGGCTCATGTCACATGATAGTTTAGAGAAGGGAAGTTATTTGAGTTGAGCTGTTTAATTTTGTGGTCACCCATGCTCAAAATATTCTGCAGTTCCAAGATCTAGCATCGTAACCTCTTTCTGGTATGACCTTGAAATGAGCCAAGTATCTACATATCCTTTAAGTAGGCATAAGCCCATAATATGGTCCTT
>JALLPD010002291.1:0-10415 GCA_036940065.1 Cyclotella cf. meneghiniana
ATCTTTTACAGGTTCGTAAATTTTTAGCAAATGGGATTTATGCCAGTTGAAATTTCATACCCATACATACCCATACCTAGGCATCATTGGCCTAGAGGTCATGAGAGCATACATAGCTCATGTTACCTTCTAGTGACCTAATTAAGGGCCATATTATGGGCTTATACCTACTGAAAGGATATGTAGATACTTGGTTCACGTCAGTGGATTCAGAGTTAATTTTAATTTTAATTTTAATTTTTAAAATTTTCTCTTTGAATTCTTTATTCTTGGACCAGAGGAGGTGCTGAGGCTATTTGCCAGCCCATTAGCCTTTCTTTTGGTCTTATCCCTTTCTTGCAAAGTTCCATGACTTGTGTGCATGAAAGGGTTGTCATATGAGAAACATTCGTATGTTTCTAGGCTTTTCTTACTCTTTTACTCAAAGTTCATGAAGCATTTGATGAGTTGTACATTTTCTTGTCAATAACATTCAAAAAGTATGCAGAAATCTTATGCAAGTGGAAAATTCATGAGAATTTTGATAAGAAGACTCTATTATTTGGGTCTTTTAAGACTTGGGACTTGACTGCTAGCTGTTTTCTTGGTCCTGCATGCATCCACATGTGTTCAGAGACTTGGAGGTAATACTCCATATCATTCTGAGCATGACCGGGATGTGGCAACATAATGCACTCCTAGCCCTTTTGCGGAGTTGAACATGGTTCACTCCTAGGCTGGTCAATTTCCATCACGGACTGATCCATGCGGTTACATGCCATTTTCTTGCAGTCATTTTCATGAGTTCCCAATCATGCATGCTGTGTTGCAATTGGATTTTCATACTGGGCTGTGCTGTGACTCACTCCCGTGTAAAATGGGGTTGATCTATGCTTGCTTGATTGTGCACGCCATATTACCTTGAAGCCCACTTGAATCTTGAGTCTCATACTGAATCTATGCCTGTGCAGCAATCAAACAATACTCCCACCATTGCTATGCGAACAATAGGGGAGAATGCCACCCGGAACTACAAAACACTTTAGGGACAAGAACTTACAGGGGAACTGTTGTCATTTTCTAGTGATGCACACATCTTGGGGGGTCACGAGAAAGCTGTTTGGCCTGTAGCATTGTAGGGTTGTTTTAGGTGCAAGGAATATTGTTTACATGTACTGCCTACATGTGGTCTGTACAATATGCTCTGTGTTGTCATTGCATCTGCATGTGATCACAGATATGGACTAATTTTAAGTCTAATTGTGTTTTTAGGTCTAAAAAATTGATCACGCACATATTGTCCAGTGGGAAAAATAACCCTAGGCATTATTTTTAGTTGCCTCCTCATTTTATGAGGGACTACTGTGAGCTAAGTATTGAGTACTGCTTCTTAGTTTATGTGCCACTGGTGCAAATTTACACATCATGAGTGGATGTGCAATATGTGCATCATGTGAACTCTGCTACAATTAGTTGAGTATTCCAACATACAATGGGAACTAGTCCTCAGTGACATTGAGGGCAATATTTTTTACTAACTTCATGTTAAAAACATGTGTCAGCCGGTGAGTAGAACTCACTTCAACTGGCTGAGTGCGTAACTCATCGTGCAGTTGTGGCTATTGGTACTCTTGATTTCAAGCAGCACAATGTTGTGCCAAGTCTAACTTACCACGGGTATTGTGGATGACTTTTGTCAAAAATTTGACAACTGACAGATGGCCAAACCATGGAGAGATGTAACAATGATGGATGGATGATGGATGGTTGGACAGCGGACAGACAATCCAAATAAGGTTGTACGAAGGCTATCAATTGCTATTGACCTAAGCTGTTTGTAGACAAATTAATGTTTTGTAGAAATGGCTGAAGCTTGTTGCAAAATGATTTTTATCAGATAAATTGTCTGTGTTTAAAACTTAACAATGAAGTGAATATAAAAACAAAAACTGTGTAGGATTCTACACTGTCTTAGTACATTTGCACTAAGTACTAATGACACAATGAGATGCTTGTTTAGGTTTCTACATGCTTCCAGTGTGTCTCTAATGTCATTGGTTGATGTCATGAAGCATTTTGTCCCAAATGTTATTTTTGGGCAGTGAACCTATTCTTGGGTTCTTGCCATTTATTGGGAGATGTCTTGCATCCCACAAAAAATAAAGGGTATCTTTAGGTCTACCCTAGAATACTAGAATTGAGTAGATAATTTGCCCATGTCATATCCCCACCCTGCTGTCCTCATGCTGCTGCCCTGCTTCCATCATGACCCTGCTGGCCTCACTCTTCCATCCTAACTCTGCCATCCTCTTGATGCTGTCTGCATGCTGCCATCCCCATGCTGCTGTCCTGATGCTGCTGTCCTGATACTTGCTGTGATCCCCATGATGCATCCCCCATGCTGCCATGCCCATCCTGCTGTCCCCACACTGCCATCCTGACTTTTTCATTCTCTTGCTGTCATCCTCACAATGTTATCCCAATGCTGCCATCCCAATGCTGCTATCTCCATGCTGCTGTCCTAATGCTGCTGTCCTTGTGCTGCCATCCCAATACTGTTGTCCAAATGTTGTCATCCTTGCACTGCCATCCAGATGCTGCTGTCCCAATGCTGCCATCCCGATGCTGCCATTTGCTTGGCTTGCCTCATGCTGCCATCCCAATACTGCATCCTCTTGCTGCCATCTCCACATTGCTGCCCCAATGCTGCCATCCTGACACTTCTGTCCTGATACTGCTATCCCAATGCTACCATCCCTGCGCTGATGGTCTCACGCTGCCATCCAATTGCTGCCATCTTCCTGCTGTAATCCCCACAATGCCATCCCATCACTGCTGTCCCAACACTACCATCCAAATGCTTCCATCCTTGTGTTGATGGCTTTATGCTGGTGTTCCGATGCTGCCATCCTCGTGCTGTCATCCCGCAATGCCACCCCATTGCTGCCATCCTAATGCTGCCATCCCAATGCTGCTGTCTTTGTGCTGTTGGCCTCATGCTGCTGTCCTGATGATGTATGCCATTCTCACATTGTCATCCCCATGCTAAAAACACAGCATCAAACTACTCACCCTGGCCATGAAAATGGAAGGACAAGCATGCAAATATAAGTTGTTTCTTTTGTATGTCATGCTTGCTTCTTATATATAATTATTATTGGCATCTACTTGTGAACATGACATGATAAAGTTTCTGTCTGCAAGTATTTACTTGAAGACAGAAAAGAATCTTCCTGTTCTTTTGCAATATCAGTCGACAGTGTGTGAATCAAATAGCTTATGCATGAATCACCAAAAAGTGGATCATTCTTCACCAGTACCACAGCAGTATACTCGTCCCACATGTATCCAGTAGTTAAACAAATTCCTTATGAGTGATCTATTCAATCCTATTTCAACATATTAAAGCTACAAAAAATGCATTCATAAACAAATCTGGAAGGAAGCGAAGCGAGAATTTGTTGGACCAATAAAAATTGCTTAACATTTCATATTTTTGCGATCCCAATTTTTGCTCTGATGAATCAGTGAATTTCTTCCAATCTTTCTCCAACCAATGCCAAGATATGAAATGAATTCACCATGTCAGCATTAGATACCTTTTACTTCCACATGGAAGAAAACTGTTCAATGAGTTTTTACTATTGTTCCATTGAAATGTAACATAGTTCTCTGTAAATTGCAATGCTAATTACTCTCAATTTGAACCAGCCCTATACATTTGTGAGATTGAGGTGTGCATTACCCATTTTCAATACTCACTCTAAGGCATTTATGCACACTCAAATGAGTTCAGCGGGGTTCATTACTCACTCAAAGGCATTCACGTGCACTCAATTGCATTCAGGGTGTGTTCTCACTCACTCAAAGGAATTCACGTTCACTCAATAGCATTCAGAGGGTGATCACCCTCACTCAAAGGCATTCATGTGCATTCAATCATGTTCAAGGGGTGTTTAATGTTGCTTACACTCACTCAAAGGCATTTATGCACACTCTCTTGCATTTGACAGGGATTGAATCCATCTAGGCTCACTCTGTGTGAGGGCAAAAAATAATCATTCAAAGCTTTATTTTGTTCACCAGCTTCCACGTGGCATGACTCTACTTTTTCAACCATAATTGCCATGTGGCATAAACAATACTCTTTCTGCTTGAAATAATATTGATAGTGTATTAGGAGTACCTGTAACATGCTATTTTCAACAAGCAATTTTCAACAAGCCATTTTCAACAAGCCATTTTCAATTCATGATTCTTTATTCTCTCTAAGTCTCAAACAATGGGGAGCTATTTTCCATGAAATATTGGACCGTGACAGCTATCATCTCTACACACATTTGATGCATTTTCATTGTGTTTTCTGAACTCATATCATGTTAAAAGCATGATGTCAGCACTCTAAGACTTTTAGCCTTGCATTGAAAGTCTCTTGCCTACTCTTTACTTTTGCCATGAACTTCTTGAAATCTTTTGGATGCTCTGGTCTTGACACAACAATTGTTTCTGGTTCACCAGCATAGCCTTAGTCACTGATGCTTTTTCCCTTTTGGAAGATGAAAGATCAATGCTGCTGGATTCATGTCACAAGCTTTTACTTGAGCTGCACCACCTCGAAACATTGTAATAACATTCATTGCTATAGTCAAGTGCAAAAATATATGCTCAGAAAGCTAATCATAGGACTGGGAGTAAACCAAAATATAATCCCACCAGCTGAGAAAGGACCGCTGAGCCATAAACATTCATCATGATTGATGGCACAACAAAATTTCATAAGTAATTCCAGATGTATACTTTTTCTGTGAGTACCACTTAGCACTCTAATTGAGCCAGGATTCCTCTGTCTCAAAAAGCCTGCCATCAATACTCACAATGTAAATCTCATTTTCTTGGATATAGTCAAGATCTATCTTTTGATACTGGAGAGATTGAATCTTGTAGCTGCAGCTATTACCCTTTTTGCAATGACTGGTTCACTATATCCCCACTGTCTTGCCATCAAATCCCAAGAAATATAGAGCTCAATGCAATTCATTGCCATGAACAAATCTTTTAAGCTCTGAGTCTGACGTTTGTCGTTCATGTAAGAGGACATCACATGTCCTGCATTTGGTTGGATTCTGTATGAAGCTATGAATCTGCAATTGTTTGTGTCTACCGTATAAATTGATTCAAAGGACACACTATAGAGAAGGCAATACTTTACAAAATCTCACAGATTTTGGGGGCATTTTTGTTTTCGGGCCCTTAAACCCATTTTCTTTGCTGTAAACCTGAGGGGAAGAATTATCCATTGTGAGACAACATGTCCATATGCTCAGCTCCCCATTATTCCAACTGGTTTCAAAGTTATGGTGATTTGTTGCTAAACTCACAACACGTCACATTTCATTGTTCAATTCAATTTGTGCATTGGAGTCCTGACACCTCACCAGAATCAATGAGCGAAATTGGCACGAACAAGATGGGGCATAATAAAAATGATAGAAGTACAGTACTATATTTTTTATTATTATTTTGATCATTCACTAGCATTAAAAACCAAAATCATAGTGTGAAGGCCACACTTCATGGAATCGCAGGACATTTAGTGTGGCCTTTGCACCAATTCATATGGTAGGTTTACTTTTTTACTTGACTTTTCAAATCCAGTGCAATAGAGCTCTGCAGAGAGAACATCACAGTCTATGATATGAGAAATATCTAGTGCAAGAAAAGGAAATATGGTGCAACTCTTTGCCTTTGTGTTCTAGTACTCAGAGTCATTGTTGTTGGTGTGTTTTGTTTACTGCTGGGTTCCCTATTGGTGGATTGCCTTTTTACATGATCACAGTGTGGTCAAAAACAATCATGGGACCATTAGATGTGCAAAGGGGGGTGAGTTAACAGGCAGAGAAGTGCACCACACACCAACTTACTCCCCAATGCTGCTACAGGTTTCATTGATTGAATGTACAGTGTCTGCATTGTTGGCCAAGTGTTGTTTCCCCATGAAAGTGGTGTAGTCAACAACATTTTCTGTGGTTAGGATGTTGTAAGACAGTAATATTAGATATACAACTACATAAGGCTCAAGTGTTATTTCCACAAAACTCTATTAATCTATTTTTATTACCGATAGTTGTTTAACACAGCAACTCCAATTAATCGTTCCCTCAACAACTCTTGATGTCATAACAACCCAACCTCCAATGGTTCGTTTGAACACAATGTGATCATGTAAAAAGGAAGTCTGCCATTAAGGAACCCAGCAATGAACAAAACATGCTGACAACAATGCACCATAGAATCATTGCATAGTTTGATAGTCCATGGATATCTGACATTCCCCTCTGCCACTTTGTCCAAACCCCCATCCATCTATCTCATTACTGTTTGACAACAATGAATCAATATAAAAGGAAGCTGACCAGGAAAAAAATTAAAAACAACCAACAGATGAAACTGAATGCAATCAAGAGTAGCTTGATGTGTTGCGGTGGTGTGAGGCATGTAGCCCTATCCCTGTCATCCTGTCCACCCATCTCATGGTTATCCAATAATGCTGCAATCATGTCAAAGGTCAACCGAGCAATATCAAATGAACCCAGCCATGGAGAATAATGAACCCCACTGATAAAATGCATGTGGCCAAGATTAGATTGATGTGTCACAATGGTGTGGGGATGCAATGCAAGATGGTCTTCCGCCACAGTGGACAACAGCAGATTGCACCATGGTTGTAATAAAAAGTACTTGGATTGAGTGTCAGATATTTCTTTGAGGTTTTGGTGGACCAAAAATTGACTTGTACAATACAATACCAAGATCCATAGCAATCATAAATCTTATCATAAAAAACTGCTCCAAATATGTTGATTTTAGTCCATGTGGAACCATAGTGATAGTCAACAATAGCAAACATAAATAATAAAAATAGCAATCAATACCAATAGTGATTCTTATGGATTGCTAAAGCATTAAGCCCTCACTTGAAGGCATTCAGGCATACTCAATCACATTCAGGGGGTGTTTACACTCACTCAAAGGCATTCATGCACACTCCATTGAATTTGTGGAGTGTTCCCACTCACTCAAAGGCATTCATGAGCACTTGATTGCATTCACGGGATGTTCACCCTCACTCAAAGGCAGTCATATGCACTCAATTAGTGTTCAAGGGCTGTTCAATTGTCATTAAAACGTGGTCATCCCTCAAAGGGCCAATAGTTATGTTCCAAAATATGCAAAGCATGAAGAGGCCATATAGATTTGCTCTAAATTTCAGTTGGATGCTTTTCAAATGTCCATTGCAAGTGAATCATATGGATTTGACACAGATGAGCAAGTAAAAATGACATCAAACTTTAATAGATTTAAGGGAGGTCTTGTGGTCAGCAAATTAGATCAGCCACAAAAAATAAAAAAAAATCATTCAAAATTATAGAAATTAGATACATCACAAGAAGTAATAAATTCAGCCATCTGTTTTTATAATTAATGCATAGGCTTAAGTGTCTTCCTGATATAATCCATTTTTACTTACTCTTTGCTCCCAAAAAACACATTTTCTCATACTCAATTAAAGTGAAACACTTTCAAAAAGTTACAGAACAACAAGCTGCAAAATGCTTGCAGAGTCTGCTGGTAATAAAAAATATAACTTTATCAGTTACATGTGAATCAAGCTGCAATGAATATAATAAATGCATACAACTTCATATGTAATTAATGGCAAGATTTCTAATGCTGCATAAGCAGTCATAAGCAGTCGTGTCTTCCCCAAAGGCCCTACTCCACTGAAGTGGCCACTCTTTTGAGCTTTTAATAAGTTGACTCCACACCTGTTCCATTGGGTTCCACTCAGGTTTCAATGCTGGCAAGATCATTAAGAAAATAGCATAGTCCTCCTATGAGTAATCCTCCAATGCAATGTTGTCTCACATGTATAAACAGCAGCACAATTAAATACCAAAAATCTCCTGCTTGGAAAAAGCCATAGTGTGTTACATACTTAAATTCTAGAGCTAACTTGTTAACATCACTTATTGACTCATGAAGATTGCACCACGTGGCAGTGTCAGTAGAAGCAGGCTTGATAGACCAAAAGCAAGTCAAATTGTTTGTATTTTTGAAGCCCGGAGAGACAATAATTTCATATACAAGTCCAATGATAGGATTTTGGCAGTGTAATATTTCACTACCTCTGAGATGAATCTCATCTCCTAATTTGATCCTTTGAGGGGCAATTATTTTCAAATGAGATTGACATACACAATTGCTTTTTCGATGTTTTCTGTCCAAAACTCATCAAATTGGACAAGATTTGGTCTACAGAGCCCATCCATACATGGGAATGTCTGCAGAAAGAATCTGGAGATAGATGTTTTGCTTACTTAAGTGTCCTTGAGCAATGGGAACCACTTTGTATAGCACTCACTGCTTCGACTTCACTCTTCCAGATACAGGACATGGAGTATTGCAGAATCAATATCTTCAAATGACATCTTTGTTTTGGATGGATCTCTGTGTTGTTGGACATCGGATAGAGTAAGTGTTGATGAAAGCAGTCTGCCAACAATAAGATTGTGAGGATAATCCCAAACCTACTATTGATCAGCGTAGTCTGCCCAATGGATACTGGGTCATGATCCAATTGGATATTTAAAGAAATTATGGCAATTGGCTATTCTGCCACTGCTACAGGATGAGGTGTTTTGCCATGCATGTTCTGTGTCTGTTCATGTTCATGGGGCTACTGATTGTGATTTCTCCGGTGACATCATTAGATGCCATTCGTGACACCTTAGACTCCACCTCTCTTCGTGACACCTTAGACTCCATCCGTGACAGACCACATACATTCCCATCACAGCCTGTGATCCCAGCTTGGATGCTGATTCCAGCTTGGGGTCAATTTGTTCAGGAATGATGCTGTAGTCAGTTGGAGTGGGCTCATCATGACCACAATTCATGATATTACAGAACCTTCAAAACTTGGCTCCAGTCAGGAGTTTGGTGAAGAAATCACCAACCATGTCCCCTGTAGGACAATATCTAATTCCGACATAACCCCTTTTAACACAGTCAGTGATAAAAAAATACCTTACATTCATGTGTCATGTATGCTTACTGCTGGATGCTTTGTCATTGGTCTCCAATAAGATGGAGCTCTGATTATCTTGGTGGATGATGGAAGGCTTGATGGGATATCCTTGTTCTGCAAGGAAATAAGATGTCCCTAGCACAGCAGCCATATTGTCATGGACTGCTACAATCTCTGCTTCTGTGGAGCTTGTGTTGTTGATTTTTTGTTTGGTTGAACCCCCATTCAACAATCCTTTTCCAAAGGACATGAATGACCCACTGTGACTTCTCATGTCATTGTAGACAGCAAAAGCTCCATTGACAAAGCATTCTGCCTGATCAAGGCAGTTGGCTTCAAGGGTAAGTCTGAACCACTTTCTTCGCCTCAAATATTTTATTACTGGAGATAATTTTTTATAATCATCCATGTCAGGCTGTGTTACTCAGGTGCTCAGAAAGGATACTGCAGTCTGGATGTCGGGTCTCGCTTGCTTGCACAGAAACAATAGCTGTGCGGTAACATGGTGGAACAAGTCAGCATTCTCCTTGTCAAGCAACGCTGCAGATTCTCTGGTCTTAAATAGATGTTCTACTGCAGGAGTGGTGGCATTTCCATCCATGTCATTTGGTAAGTGTAGGAAGATCTCTTCAAGGTACTCTACCGTATCAATCATCACCTTTCCAGAAATTGAGAAATCGAATTTCATGCCAAGGTAGCTGTGTGTTCTTCCTCTTTGCACAGTCATCTCACCTACTTTTTCACATTCATCCTCTAGCCTTGATATAATGGCATCGACAACTCTTGGGCTCCTGTGAGATAATTTAAGCTAATCCACATACCAAAATATGGTACATTGTTGACCCCTAATCATCTTGTTAGCCACACACCAGTCATACAGATTAATGATAAAATCTTGCCTTTTAGGCTATTGGAAAGTTTTTTCCAAATTTATGGCTTCCTTCAGGGTACCGTATAGTGCAACATTGAACGTGACATATATATGCCTCGCGATGCTTGTGGTGAACATACTTCTGATAAGTCTCAGGGTTAATCTTTGCTAGTTGTTCTGCCATGCACCCCTCCAAGATCACATGCACTTCATCCTCATTATCTAGCATCTTGTTCTGGAGGAATGCCCCAGGAATATCCAGTGTTGCAACATCGCAAGTCTTGAATGCATCAATTACACAGAATATTACTAAACTTGCCTGTGCCACAGTTGGCGCTGCTGTGTCATGCTTTGAATTGTACAATCTT
This sequence comes from Cyclotella cf. meneghiniana, assembly GCA_036940065.1. NCBI lineage: Eukaryota > Bacillariophyta > Thalassiosirophyceae > Thalassiosirales > Thalassiosiraceae > Cyclotella > Cyclotella cf. meneghiniana. The sequence goes on from JALLPD010002291.1 coordinate 10,307, forward strand.
TGTGACCTTTTGTTTTTCTTCTAGGTACATCAGGTATCGGAGAGCCCTTGCCTGCTGATCTCTGGTGAGTTCATCCCAGTGTTTTGGTTGGAATCCTTCCATGTCATGA
>JALLPD010002292.1:0-10399 GCA_036940065.1 Cyclotella cf. meneghiniana
GCTGTGGTGGTGGTACCAGTAGGTAGCATGAAAACGTTTGTAGATGGTGTGTTTTTGTGAAGGAATTGGTCGTGGAGGGTACCTACTGTAGAGGTGGCTCCCATGTCACTTACTGCTGAAGGAATGGTGCCATCAATTATACCCTGTTTGATTATTGCTGATGATATGTGGCTTCACTTGGTATGAGAGTGATAATGTTTGTGAGGGTTTTTGGTCTGTGTGTGTTGTTTAGCCTGAGAGAGATGCCATTGTCTGCTACAGGTTTTGTGGTGGTTTGATGGAAGAGTGATGCAGACTTTGCATGTGGTGTCCTGTTGTGTAGATAGTGGGGTCCAGTACTTAATAGATTCATATTTGTGTTTGTGACTTACATTTTTTAAATTAACATTAATTGTAGATCCCACACTATACTACATTTTGGCCATTTACCATGCTGAGTGCTAGTCTTTGTTTTTTTCCAGAGCATAGCATGCATCATCTTTGTGGTAGACAACAGCCTTCTGGCATGATTTGCAGTAGCAAGTGCATGAGGTGAATGTTTTTCTGGTATTGCATCTTGCTGTATGAACTCGGCCCCTGGCTATGGAGGTGGTGGAAGGTGTATTTTGGATGGATGAGAGAAGTGTCATTAGTTTGGTGGTTTGAGAGAGAAGTTCTTGTTGTTGGGCCTCATGATCCTCTGTGTTGGTAAGTGCAGCAGCTTGTTCCTTGGTGTGTTTGAGTGCTGTCCTGAGACTGTTGGTGTACTCAATTATTGATTGGTGATCAATGGTTGACAAGGTTCCAAATACCAAGGTGCATATGTTGCATGCACTGACAATGCTGTGGGCGCTCTCGTATCATCCTGTGCAAGCTTCATGTTTGGTATTGAACTTTTCGTTGCTTTTGTACAAGGAGACAAAATGTGTTCGGTGGCTTCCCATGTTCTGTTTGTGGAGGGTCTCATCCCCCATGCTTGCATTTCCTTGTTGTCAAACATGTCGGGCGAGTACATGTTTTTGACAAAGTGATGTACCTTGTGGCATTGGGTGCAGGTATTCCAATGTCATGACAGAGCTTCTGTTGCTTGTTGAGTTTGAGGGCAAATATTCACCTCAAGGCTTCCTTTAATGCTACTACTCTCAAGATGAGTTCTGGGCCAACCTTCGATCTGGATGCTCTTGTGTTGACTCCTCGTGCCCACCATGAATGCCAGCTCAGTGCATTGGCCACTAACCTTGACGACATCCTTTTTGGTGAGGATACCTGTCTCAAGCCCCCTCGGGTCTCTGATGCCATTGACCTTGATGGTTCTGTGAGTTACACATGAGCAACGACGGCCCACGTTCATGCAATGGAAGGTGATGCTGTTCCAGAGGGAGATGTTGAGTGCGATGTCATCCATGTGGACAATTTCATGGCCGCTTTTTGTGCTGAGATGACCAAGAAGATGGCAATGTTTGAAGGTATGTTGGTGGCAAGGCAGCAGGTAGCATTGGAGGTGATGGATCATGGGTTTGAAGAGAAATTGTCCTCGCTCCTCACTACGTTGACAGTCAAGGCATCTGACAGTGGTGGATGTGATGGTCGTGGCAGTACAATGTCATTCTCATCCTCTTCCTTGCTTGAACCGACGGTTGTTATCAACGGCATGACATTTTGTACTTTGCCTTGCTTGCCTGCCGAGATGAACGAGGGCGATCTTTTTATTTCCAAGCTGGAATGCTTTAATCGCAAGAGCACTGCCAAGGACAAGCTCCGTTCTAAGGCCTGTAGTGCCCTGAAGACAAAGTTCCTGCACTTAGACTGCGGGAAGTTGTTGGACGGTTTGTCTTCAGCTGATTTGGGTAAGATGCTTCTGGTACATCAGATGATCACAAATGGACGGCATCATATGATACCCATAGTATTTTTTGATGCCCGATTTGGTCAATTTTACGGACCCCATTTGTATGGCAAACACCCCCAAAGTTGACTTCTTGACAGACTACAAGAAGGCTCTTCCCCAGTGTGTAAGGAAGTGGCAAGAGGCGGTGAAGTCCCTCCTTCCCCATCCTGATGTTGAACGTTCCAGCTGGGTGTTAACCAAACTCAAGAACTCCATCAAGGACTCTCTTTGTGTCCAGTTAATCCAATCTCTTAGCCATCTTCCTGCCTCCCAACAAGGTGGTGTTTCTCTTTGGTTTGCACTTGTTGTTTCGTTTGATGCCAATGACCGCAAACACAAGTGGTTGGTAGTGGACTATATCACCAACCATACCCTTAGTGCCACCAAGGGTGAGAATGTGGCAACAGCCTCGTCCAGTTTTGTGGCAGCAGCCTGCTCTCTTCGTAGCTCTGACATTCCTTCTGATATTGTTGAGCGTTATCTCAACAGTATGCTTGATTCACAATACGTTGATTTCAGACAGGTAGTCACTGCATTGCTGGGACACTACCATGCCTTGGGTGATCCTGGGTATGACTCTGCTGCGGATGTGTTAAACAAGCTGGATCTTTTCTCTGCCAAGTTAACAGCAAAGTATCATGCATGGCTCAAGCTCAAGAAGTGGCCAGCTTCTTCTTCTGTCTCAGACAGCAGTTTCAATGTTTTGGCATACTCACCACACACTCCTCCCACTCCAAAGGATGTCTCTTCACACAACGGCCTTCTTCCTCCTACTCCACAATGGCAGAAATGGTTTGACAACTCCTTCTGCAAGAAATGTGGGAAGAAAGGGCATCCAGAGAAGTACTGTGGTGATCCAGGTGCTTGTAACCACCTGTTTTGTCCCCGTATTCATTCTTCTTACTCATCTACCTCAGATCATTGTGTTAGTTCTGCCAATGGTTCTCAGGGCATGCCCCAACCTGAATTCAAATCACCCACTTATCATCGTGAGTTCAATCAGAAGGTGCATAATCTCTTGCATGAGGCAGTCTGCGAGAAAGACCACAAACTCTTTGCTCATTTCACTGGGGATGAAAAGGAGTCACATGATGTTGAGCCAGACATGTATGCTACTGTGGCTATTGTGATCGTGATACGGTTAAGGATACATGTGACTTTGGTGACAAGGAGGACTCTGCAGCTATGGCATTTGCAGCGCTTGGCTTGGACTCTTTAAACTGGAAGGCGGTCTAATTTCTGGTCTAAGCGATTGCCCTCCTTTTCAAATGTTCCAGATTCCATGGCTCTCTTTTATGGTTGTTGGCATGTTTTTATCGCTCGGTTTGGTGTTTCTGGATATTTGCATGACAATCATTGGTGTTGGCTTAAGACTTGGCATGATTACCGTCATCCCTCTTGCCTTCAGTTCCTGTGTCCTGGTGTAGTCATATCCTGCCTTCTTTTTTTGTGGGAACACAATGCCTTCCAGTGGATATTCCTCTCAGTTACAAGCTTTGGCTCAATTCATTTTTGTTTGGTTATGCAATGAGCAACCTAGAAAGGTTTATACAACTGCATCATGATGCATGTTGGCTGGAGGCCTTTGAGGCTCGTTGAGCTCACTCGGTTCAACCCCCTCCTCTGCCTGACCCTGCACCTTCCACCAGACAGCTACATTTAAGCAAGAAGGCATTTTTGGCTCAGCTTTGTCATCAATGGTTCGCACGTTGAAGCATCGGAAGAAATCTCACATGTGTCCAGCCGTTTTGAATTTGACCGAGAGTTGGTCACATATTGTTTTAGTTTACATACCTCTGCTCTGGGGTCTAGTGGGCTCTTGGTTAACTGGGTGCAACTCTTTGCTTCGTGGTTTAGGTGGATCATGTCTTTGTGCACTGGCTTGCTTTTGTCTTACGTTACTTCTGCATCCATGTGATTGCATCTTGAGTGCAACTCTGTTGCCTGGTGACAAGCAAACCTCCTGCTCACTACTGGTTCTCCATGTGGTTGGCCTATGTCTGCAGAGTCTGGTCGTTTGCCTTCTACCTATACTCTTGTATGGTGTATTCTGGTTAGTCGTTGTTGGGATACTTCTTCCTTTGATGAATGTGCTTCAGTGGAACACAGGGATGAGTGGTTCTGAGGCATGTCACTTTGCCGAGTTGTTGCTCTATATGATTCTGCATTGGCTACCCACTCATGTGCAACGGTCAAAGGGCCTGTTCTTCATTCTTCTGTTTGAGTCTATGGTGTTTGATGGATGACTGTTTGGTGCTTATCACAGTTTGGCCATGACAGTCTTCACTGTGTTTCAGCTGACAGTGTTTACCTGTTGGTTTGGTCCTCATATTCCGTCCGTTCTAGCCTTCATCTTCAACGACATTCCCATTGCATTTTTGAGTCCTTAGGGTTGGTGGTCGATGACTCTCTAGTTTCTCTAGGGTTCATGGCAGCAGATATTAATGATATCCTTCTTTTGGTTGATTTCTCTGATCATGGTTTTTATGTCTTGGACAGTGATTTTATATGGACACTCATGACCCCGGATCCAGCTGTGCCTAAGTGTACATACATTGGTGGGGATAGGCATCTGTTTTGGGCATGGTTGTATGGTGGTAGGAAAGTCTACGCAGCATTGGTCTACTGCCTGTCTGCTCTGCTTTGCCTGTTACTTTCTCCTTGACAAGGCTTCCTTCTCTTGCTCACCATGGGGTTTTTGCATTCGTGACCTGAGGCTTATGTATGTACCCATGTCACCTATAGCTCCATCTCGGTGCCTATACCCCTGTTCTTTTGTTCTGAGTCATTGGTCGAGTTTGTGCCTGCAAGGTTACAATGGAGGGATTGTCAAAGTTTGTCCGGTGGTCTTCTCGCATTAATTGATGCCTTGCCAAGTCGCTAACTGTGGCATTACCCTCATACCACAAATCATCCCTGGCTCTACCCTCAAGCCATCATATCAGCCAGTTTCTTTGGTGTTTAAATCCAGCAGTGGAGGCTCACCAATGTCTTCTGGCTCTGCACATGGATGAAACATCATTTAATCAACATTGTTTTGTACCCATCTCCTCTTCCACAGTCCCTGCTGAAAATGTCTCTGTGGATTTACGTAACCTCAGCACCCAGTTGTATCTGGGTTTCTCTCAGTTTGGGTTTGTTCAGGCGGTGGAATCTGCTTTTAACTCCTTGGGTCAGCTGACTAGTACACCACTGATCATTGATTCTGGTGCTTTTTGTTGCATCTCACCGCATCGTGAGGATTTTACAACATACTCTACTAGCAGTGTTAAAATCAAGGACTTGTCTGGCATCAAGAAGGTGGAAGGTGAAGGCCTCATTGCATGGAAGGTGCTGGATAATTTTGGTTGTGAATACTCCATCAATCTCCACCGTTACCACGTTCCCACTGCTACAGTTTGTCTTATCAGTCCACAGTGCATCTTTCAAACTGTCAGAGGGAGTCATAGAAGTCAGGATGGAGAGCGATATGTGTTGAGACTTATGGATAGGTCAGTGTTGGATACTCCTTATGGTTCAGCCAATCTTCCCATCCTCCAGTTGAGTGACTCATGTCAGCCTTTGTGCTTTTGGATGAAGTGTTTCTCCTTTACCAAAGTGACAGCTGATCTTTGGAAGAATAATGTCCCGGCTGCTTGGACTCAGAACCTCTCAGCACCCCAGAAGAAATCATTCCATTGACACTATCAACTCTCTCATGCAGGCCTGTCAACTATTCACAATTTATGCCGGCAGAAGCAACAAGCTAAGGTTGATAGTCTTGCTGATCTCCTACCTAACCTTTATGGGGCCATGTTACCATGTATATTCAATGTTCCTGGTTCCGTTTGTGATAGTCTTCCATGCACCGCTTGTTCCACCGGTAATGCTTCTCACCAAGCGCCTTCCATCAGTGGTGTAGCTTCCAAGGCTTCAAAAGAGATGGTCCTGAAAGAAGACCATGTAGACCCCAGGGATTGCATCAGTTGTGATCCTAACTTGGCCCCTGTTCCAGGACATATGATGGCATCTTCAGGTCACAGCTCTTCTGCCAATGGTTACAACTGTGGAACTATTTTTGTTGATCATTCTTCTGGGTTTACTTTATCCATAACGAACAAACAACTTTGGCTCAGGAAACTATTTGTAGCAAACTACTCCTTGAGCTTGAGGCTGTGGATAAAGGGGTCAAGATAAAGCCTTATCATGCTGACAATGGAGTCTTTAGCTCTGATGAGTTTCAGCAGCACTGTGAGGAGCTTTGTCAGAAGTTGATTTTCAGTGGGGTCGTGCTAAGTTTCAAAATGGGGTGGCTGGACAGGCCATTGGATGAGTAACTAGCATGGCTTGTGCCCATATTTTACAGACGACTATGCACTGGCCTGGTCAGAAGTTCATTGATCTCTGGCCATTTGCCATCTCATATGCAGCTTGGGTACCCAATCATCTTCCTCCAAGTGGTGCCGGCTGGTCTCCGGATGAATTATGGTCTCGGGTTAAGCACTGTCATTCTGTTCTTCCGCGAGCTCACATGTTCAGGTGTCTGGTTTATGTTCTTGACCCAAAGCACAAGGATGGCAAGAAGATTCCAAAGTGGGATAGCAGGGCACGACAAGGCATTTTTGTTGGTTTCTCTCCCAACCACTCTACCTTGGTGCCTCTTGTTCTCAATCCTCGTAGCCAACATATTTCACCACAATATCATGTCATATTTGATGATGACTTTACCACAGTCCCAGCCATCTCCAGTGAGCTGTTTTGGAACCAAGAGTTTGAGCAGCTTTTTGAGACTAGTCGTGAGAGGTACCTAGATCCCCTGGATACCGAGACCTCGGAGGACTTGGAGGTTGTCACACCAGGACTTCCCTCCCCATTGTTGTCCAACAATTGGCTTTCAGATGAAGATCTCATTGTGCATTGTGCATAAGGCTTTGGCTCCTCTTCATGCCGACTCTGATCTTCCTGTCTCATTACATCAAGGGCCTGCTGTTCCAGAGGGAGCCCCATGTTCTGTTTCACAAGCTTCACCACTTTCCTTTTCAGACACATGCCCCAGTTGTCATGCTAAGAGTTTCACCTGGAAAGATGGTCCAGCTTCTGCCCAACCTCATGGTTTACTAGAACATTGTCATGCATTGTCCTCGGTCTGGGATTGGGGCCAACTACCGGTGGAGGTTTCTAACATGGGCAGGAGTCATGTTGCGTGCTGTCTGGTCTCTCAGGCTCACCATGGTAAACTCCTTTCATCCTACCTCATGCAAGGGAACTGGGACGATATCGCTCAGGATGCTTGTGGCAGCTTTGTTACTGTGTTTGATGAGTACTTTGAGCTGTATCTTTCAGATGACATTGGGGCATTTACCATCACAAATTTTCAGCCACATGTTCTTAGTGCTCATGCAGTGTCTAATGACTCAGATGCTCCTACTTGGACTCAAGCTCTCCAGGGTCCTTTTCAAGACAAATGGTGGGAGGCTATGGGGGCTGAACTCAATTCCCTGGAGAATGATCTCCATGCTTGGGAGTTAGTTCTGAGGGTAGACTGGATGAATGTCCTTCCAAGCACTTGGGCTTTCAGGATTAAACGCTTTCCTGATGGACTTGTGAATAAATTCAAGGCTTGGTTTTGTGTTCACGGGGATCTCCAAAAGGAAGGCATTGATGATTTTGAGACGTGGTCTCCTGTTGTTCAATGGATCATGGTATGCATGATGATGATTATTGCTGCCAACCAGCACCTTGTCACTGCCCAGGCCGATGTCACTGCTGCATTTGTCCATGCTGAGCTTGCTCCCAACAAACACATCTGTGTTCATCAACCAGCTGGTTTTTGTCGTGGCCACGTCTTGAAACTCAAGCGGTCTGTTTACAGCATCAAGCAGGCCCCATGCTATTTCTTCACCTTTCTCAAAGACCGTTTAGAGTCCAAGGACCTTGGCCTGAAACAGTCCGCTCACACCCCCTGCCTTTACATTGGTCATGATGTTGTTGTGGCGGTGTATGCGAATGACATTCTGTTCTTTGCCTAGGATGACAACAAGATCCAGCACGTTATTGATACTCGAAAGGACAGAGGCATTACCATTCATAGGGAAGGAACAGCTGAGGGTTTTCTTGGAGTTGACATTGAATGCTCTACATCTTAGGCCAGATGTCCCCAGATTACCTTCCAACAGAAGGGTCTCATTGCTCATATTATTGCTGCTCTGGGTCTGGATAGCAATCTTTCCATGAGATTGAGTACACCTGCTGAGGTTGGGCCACTTCCCAAGGATGTTCATGGGGTTCCAGCCTCTGGTAATAACAACTACCCCGCGGTTGTTGGCATGCTGCTCTATCTTAGCAGCCACTCTTGTCCCAATGTTGCTTTTGCCATTCATCAGGTGGCCCAGTACACATTCAAGCCTACCTGCCAGCACGAGCTTGCTTTGGTTCGCATTGGCCATTATTGCAAAGGTACCAAGGGTGAAGGTCTCATAATGTCTCCTTCCCTTGTTCCATGGGTTGACTGCTTTCCTGATGCTGACTTTGCCGGGCTCTATGGAAATGAGGACTCTCATGACCCTCATTGTGCTTGTAGCAGGACTGGTTACATGATGTGGCCTTTGGTTGTCCTGTGGTGTGGTGTTCCAATTTGCGGATGGAAATTGCACTATCCACCATGGAGGCTGAATACATAGCATTCAGCATGGCTTGCAAGGATTTGATTCCAGTGGTCACTGTCATTCATGAGTTGAGCAAAGCTGTTGGTCTTGGGGATGATTTTGTTACAAACCTGCATATCAAGATCCATGAGGACAATGTTTGTGCTTTGACTCTTGCCAAGCTGGAACCTGGCAGGATGGTACCTCTTTCCAAGCATTGTGCTATCAAGTACCATTGGTTTTGGGAGTTCATCTCTTTGCCTGAAAATTAGGTGGAAGTGGCAAAGAAGATAGCAGAAATCAGCTTGGGGATATCTTTACCAAGGGTCTTGCAGCTCCTACTTCCGAGTACTTGCACCCTATATTGATGGGCTGGTAACTCCATCAGTTACAAACGCAGAGAGGGAGTGTGACGGGAGTATGTCTGGCATGGATATTTATTGGTCCTCTTTTCTTGTTTCTTCTTTTGTTTTCTTTTGTTCTGTGCATTCTGCTCTGATGATTGAGTTTGTTCGTCAACCTGTTTCTTGTGATCCATTCAACCCCAAGAATTCTGACAGTAGAATTCTGGAATTCTTGTCATCGGCGTGCCACTCAGCACAAACTGGCATGCTGCTCAGTTCTTTAGTCCTAGGGGTTATTATGTGATAGTTTTGAGTAGAACAATTCATTACTTTGACCGATTGATCAATTCAATTGTTAAGTTTACATCTACATCTACTAAAGGTGCATTTGCCTCAACAAACCGTGACCATGGTCAACAACAACAGTACAGTATTGTACTTAAGGAGATACAAGTAGACTTAGCCCAATTGTTACTCCATCAATAAGTGGACTTGGGGAAGTTTGTAAAACATATGTTATGAAAAATCCCACCCAGGCTCTGTGACTTGGTACTATGGTGGGCATAAAAAGTCTGTGGAGAGCAATGTCTGTCTTGGCATGTTACTCTTTTAAGCTGATTGGTTACTCATCCAAATACATCATCAGTACGGTCACCATAAGTAAATTGTCAAAGATTGGAACATTCAGGTGCCCATTTTTGAAAATGCACCCATTCTAAAAATGTACAGATACATTATGTTGATGGTACATTTCGGGAGATTGGCAAGACAGACAACTTGCCTAAACATATCCAGTTTTTAGTGATCACTTTCAGCGGGAGTTGTTGCTTCAGTCATGACCAATGGAGTCAGGTCATCACTTGTTATCAGTTGGTTTGTCAGAGTTGTCAGTTATGCCTTCAATGAAGAGCAAATGGGTCACTATCAAGTCTTCATTGATGACTAAGTGGGCCATCATTGGGTCATCCCTCATGACTAAGTGGGGTGTCACAAGGTTGTTTCTTATGACAATGCGGGTCTCATCAGGTTGTTACTTAAGACTTAGTGGGCCGTTACTAGGTTGTCTCTGATAACAAAGCGGGTCCTCATGAGGTCATGGCATGTAATCACTTTATTCATAAAGATGTCATCTGGCAGCTTGATGCTAAACTCCTGCAAACGTGAAACATAGTATATAATTTTTAATATTCCTAACCAGGTCAAACTACAGCTTATTTTGATGCGTTCAGTATCAATCATAAAAAATCATTTCTGATATTACAGTTGATTTATAGTTGGAATTAAACTAATGTGCCTACTCTCTTGATCGTGCTAGATATGCTAGATAAGTAGAGTACATACCTTAGTAGATCCAGTGGAGACTCACATTCACAGCATGATTTGAAATCACAAAACAATACAAAATGTGAATGGCAATTTCAAACTGAGCAAAAGCACTATCTAGCTAAGTAGCTCTCATTAATTAGTTACAATCTATTTATGCAATCATCTCTTTTGCCACTGTCTAGCCATTGTAACTAATCTTTTCAAGGCAAAGAACAACACAACCAACAACAACCATGGGC
>JALLPD010002293.1:0-10406 GCA_036940065.1 Cyclotella cf. meneghiniana
AGTTGGCATCTCCAGAGTCCCAGGACTCTGGGTTGTCCCAGGATTAGCTGCAACACCACATCAATTGCCAATGATGCCAAGAATGTTGTCAGGGTGCAAGCCAAAGCTTGACATGCTGCTGAAAAAGCCAACTTCACACTCTATGATGCCACCAAATTCGGATGTGAAAAATTTGTCCTTGACATTGTCAACAAGACATGGTACCATGAGCTCAAAGATGAGCACTCCAGTTATGCCCTCCTCACTGCCAAGGCCATCTTTGACCACATCATGATGCGATGGGATGGAGTCACCAAATTGAAAGCATCAGAACTCCCACTCCAGCTCCCTGGCCTATGCGACACAGCAGGCAACGTGGTTGTCTACATCAACATGATGCAGGACCTCCAGAAATGAGCAAAGCAAGCCAAGGTATCCATTTATGACACTCTCCTTGGCATCACTGCTGATAGAGCCATGGTTAAAGCCAACGTTTTCCCATGAGAGGTTGATGACTGGACCAGTCTTCCCACAGCCCAACAAACCTGGACAAAATGGAAGGAAGTCTTTCGCCCTGCCCATGACAAATGTGACAACCGCTTGAAAGCTGCAGGCATCATTTCATTGGAGACCTTTGGTAACACACACGCAGCAATGCTTGCAGACCAACCATTGATGCCCGCCATACTCGGCCAACTTGACGGATACCTGAACAACCTCACCACCGCAGCCCCCCATTACACATCAATCCTCTACCAACTTGTGACAAACAACACCATGCTTGCGGCCACCAATGCAGAACTCATCACCATCACCGCAAGAACACTCATTGCCGACATCAAAATCCTCCGTGACCAAACAACCTCAGTCAGAAAACAACTCGTGGGACCAGGCAGAAACAACAGCAGCACAGAAAACAGCAAGACCACTGGTAGCACAAAGGATTGGCCCTCCTGGTGGATCAAAGGCAATTACTGCTGGACCCATGGATATGGCATCAAACAGAACAGCCTCACTTGCCCCAACAAAAGTGACAACCACAAAGCCACTGCCACCCAAGTGCACATCATGGCAGCAGCACAGCAAACAAAGAATGAGATGCCTGATGGTGTGGGACCACCAGCGTAACTGAGAGTATATCTAAAAATAAACCTTCTTTAGTCAGTTTAGTATCTAGCTTTACTTCCACCACCCTACACAGCAGTAGTCCCACTGCAACCTCATCATCCAACCAGTACACCACCCTCAGTGACACTGCTATTGTTGACTCTGGTGTCAGTGATGTCTACCTCACCCCCAAGGCACCAAGCACTAATGTAAACCCCACAGCTACTCTCATCCATATCAATACCGCATCCGGCAATACCCACAACCCATCTGGCTCTTGCAACCTAAAATTTACCAACGTCCCTGCCCGCCACGGCCACATTGTGCCCTCATTCTCCAACTCCCTTGTCAGCATTGGAGGACTGCCACGCGGGCTGTGAAGTTTGTTTCAACCAGCACCACATTGTCATATATGACACAAATCAAAACCTTGTTGTCACTGGCCAGCGTAAAATCACCAAAGCCAAACCTTGTGCATCTCCCTCAAGCACAGTATCTTTGAGGCAAACAGAGCAGTTGGCAGTAGGAGTTTTCCCACACCAATGATCAAGGTGACTTTCCCTGGTGGGAAGTTGATTTGTCTGGATCATACCCTGTTGAATCTGTAAAAACTCTTAACCGCTGGTGTGGGGATGAAAGGATCAAAATAGCTGCCTCTGCTGTCTATCCCACAGTGTAATAACGCTTTTTGATGAACAAGAGTGGGTCATGACCAAATCAGCAGGTGACAGCTGCAAAGTTCTAGAATGGATATTCAACTTTCCTCCTTCCTCTGAATTTTGCACCAGCACATAGATCATGTCCCCTGCATGTGACGAGTGGCTTTACTACCAATTAAATATCTATGGATAAGCTGACATAGAGTATGAGAGCAGGACACAGAAAGAGAATAACAAACTCTTTAGAGTAAGATCCCAATTGGTAATAGGTGGTGATTAAACTAAGATACTTGAGGAAAAAACAAGGCTCTGACTTTGTAACCACCTGAAGTAGTTACATTCAAGTTTGTGCCCTGCGTAGTTAAAAATATGCAACCTGACATGAATTAAACTAGAAGTATTGTTTGTTTGTTTTCAGATGTGAGCTCAAAAACTGTCTGCTTTCAAACTTGCCTGCTTTGTCAAAACTGAAGTTTATGAGAGCTTGGAGTGTTGTAGAATGCCCCAAGTCTGTAACTTGAAGTTGCCAATCTATCTCCATGCAGCTGCCGGCTTCCCCATCTGCTCCACCTGGATCACTGCCATCAAAGCCAGCAACTTCTCCTCTTAACCGGGCCTCACCTATGCCAACAGAGCCAAATACTGCCCCTCAGCAGATGAAACCATCAAAGAACACCTCCAAACCCACCAAGGCCTAAGATTCACAAGACACCAAGCCACACATTGTAACCCATCCCCCACAAGCATCATTGAAACCCCCAACCTTCCAACCACTGACCTCCCACCCTCTCAAATGCTTGGCCAGTCCCAATCTCCTTCCAATGAACTCCACATCTGCATTCACCCAATCAGCAAACACTACTCAGATGACATCGGCCCGCTTCCGCATTCATGCATGCATTGGCAACCAGTACATCATGATCACCTACCACTGCACCTACAATGTCATTGTTTGCACCCCATTCTAAAGCAAAAGTGACAATCACTACATTGTTGCTTACAAATCCATCATGCAATGCCTCACCACTAAGTCAACATCCAAATCATGGACAACAAAGTCAGCACTGCATTCAAAGATGCCATCACCAAATCCTGGGGTGCAGAATGCCAACTGGTGCCCCCCGATGTCCCCCACCACAATGCTACAGAACAAGCCATCCACACTTTCAAAGCCCACTGCCTTGCAGTCCTTGCTGACATTCACACCAACTTCCCAAACTACCTATGGGACCACCTGCTCCCACAGACAGAACTCACCCTCAACCTCCTCTCCCAAGCTACACTCACCCCCCACTTATCAGCATGGTCATTATTCTGCCAATGCCCCTTTGACTACTCTGCCATGCCCCTCGGCCCCATCGGCTGCCGAATCATCATCCACACCAAATCCAACAGATGCACCACATGGTCCCTCCACGGATGCAACGGCCACTACATTGGCCCCGCCCTCAATCACTACCTCTGCTGCTTCAAAGTAGTCAACTATGAATCCAAAGCTATCTCAATCTCTGACACAGTCAAGTTCCACTACCACTACCTCAAACAACCAGACGTCACCCCATCCAACTGCATCACCCATGCCATTCACTTCCTTACATGTGCACTACATGATTCCCCAGCAATCTCCCACAACAACCAGCTTGACACCATGACTGGTTTCCATGCCATCTTTGCCAAATGGCAAATACAATTGCCCGCCACACCACGACAACACCACCAACCGCCACCCCAAAGTACACAGCCCAGAGATATCCAGCAACCTCCAAGGGTGCAACTCACCCCCATTCCCTTGCCTCCAATGGTGACCTTCAACCCAATACAACCACTACCCCTATCCACACCTCCTCCTCCCAACACCATGCCCAACCAGACCCCCCCACCGCCGACACCACAGATTCATGAAGCCATTGCGCATTGCCTTCACTCCTGCCGCCCCCTGGCCAATACCATCATCAACCACACCACAACCAAGCCTCCACCATCCTCAACATCAAAAGTGGCAAAAGCTTCGAATACTGACAACTCCGCCGCCACCCAAAGTACAGCAAAACCTTCAACCGCTCAGCCTAAAAAGGGCCGCCTCTGCCAAGGCATTGGCACCAACACCAACAACACTGGTCAATGCATCACTGGCCCCGACACCTTCTCCCCCATCCACTTCAATGACATTCCCCCCAACTGCAGCAAAGACATCACCCACACCAAGATAGTCTGCACTCACCACCCCCAGAAAGCCGACCCTGATCGCACTTGAATCACCATTGGCGGCAGCCCCATATGCTACCCTGGTGACACCAGCACCCCCACCAGCTCACTTGAACTTGTCAAACTCGTCCTCAACAGCATTCTCTCCCACAAAGAAGCCAAGTTTACCTGATTTGACATCAAAAACTTCTACCTCTGCACTCCTCTCAACCCCTTTGAATATGTGGGCCTTAAGCTAGATGACATCCCTGATGAATTCATTGCAAAATACAACATTGTCCACAATGGCTGGATACACTTCAAAATCCATTGTGGTGTCTACAGCCTCCCCCATCGGGCATTCTTGCCCAAAACCTCCTTGAAAAACAACTCATCCAACATGGCTACTATCAAAACCTCACCACCCCAGGTCTCTGGCGACACAAGTGGTACCCAATCCTTTTCTGTCTCATTGTCAATGACTTTGGAATCAAGTATGTTGGTGATTGCCACCTCCAACACTTACGCGAAGCCATCACACAACATTACACCATCTCTGAAGATCTCACAGGCCAAAAATATGCCAACATAGACCTCGAATGGAACAAACAGAAATGAACATGCTGTCTCACCATGAAAACCTACATCAATACGCTACTCCTCCACTTTGACCACCCCATCCCCACCAAATCCCAACCCTCCCCACACAAACACATAGAAATCACCTACGGCTCCAACCAGCAATTTGCCCAAACATCTGAGCTAAGCCCACCCCTCAACAAAGCTGTAATCCTCTGCACCCAACAAATTGACGGTGCACTCCTCTACTACGCCCATGTTGTTGACAACAAACTCTTCATCGCCCTCAACGAAATAGGCTCTCAACAAGAAAATGCCACCAAAACAACCAATGCTGCCATCCACCAACTCCTCAACTATTGCACCACATACCAAATTGATGGCATCCCATATACCATGACAGCGACATGGTCCTTGCCGCACACTCCGATGCTGGCTACCTCAATGCATCCCGCACCCACAGCAGAGCAGGCGCCCACATCATGCTCTCTGAAAACGATCCCATCCCCCGCCACAACGGCCCCATCCTCACCATCACTCAAATCATCAAGTTCATCATGTCCTTAGCTGCAGAGGCCAAACTCACCACAATATTCATCATAGCAAAGGAGCTGATCCCCTAACAACAAACCCTAATTAAAATGGGCTGGCCTCAACTACCATCCCCACTACAAACTGACAACTCCACAGCCTGTGGCATTGTCAACAAAACCATCATCCCCAAATGCACCAAGTCCATGGATGTGCAATTCTACTGGCTCCAGTGTCATGAAGCCCAAAATCAATTTTGCACATACTGGGATTCAGGCAGTAACAACATCAGTGACTACCACACCAAAACCCCCTCCCCCCCCCGCCTACCATGAAGCCCACTGACCTACCCATGCAGGCAAAACTTCACTGGAGTGCACTGCAAGGGTGTGTTAATACCCCACATACTGCATGGCAAACTACCAGTCATCCCTCTACCTGATTATCTTGACCATACCTGGTTGGTACAGGTAGCAGGTGGTACTGGCTCTATGCGCAACAATGTGCTTTTTAGTCAGCATAGGTAACAATCACCACAAACAGTGAGCACATGACAGCATCATGTAATTCAAGTGCAAATGTGCTATATGCAACAATGCACATTTTGTTAGCATGTTACAGCATCACATAATTGTGCACAAACCACCCATTGCTATGAAAACGTGTTCATGTGCGAACACACTGGATCATTTTGACTGTACCAATCTAGCACAAGCATTCACAAATAAACACAGACATGCATAAATTAATCACATCTCTGCTACCAACTCAATACTGCTCTTCTTTGGTGGCTGTCATTAGTTCCAATACTTATGTACTGTGTGTAGGTGGAAACAAGGTGTTATCCATCTCTAGAGTTGAGTGCGCATAGCCTACTCAAATCTTCATGATGGCACAGAGTCTGGAAGCATCAGTATCCAGTCTAATGAGTGATGGACTTGTTGCTAAGTCTGTTGCTGTTGCAGAGATATGTATGCATCTCTTTCTGAATGACTTTACATAATACTTATGGCTGCCACAGCTTCCTAACTAGTTTTCCATTAAAGCCTTGTAAACAATTACTGTTGTATGTACAGTACAATTTTATTCTATTAGTATTATGTTTATTGAACAGCCTGATCTGACGGCAATGGTCAACTAATACCTTCTGTCCACAAGGTAGGTTTCCTCTCAATTTTCCTTGATTTTGGACTGGATATGCTCTGTATTTATGTGGTCTGAGACCTTCCTTGAACTGTGAGTTCTAGAGAGACATGCAATGTCTTCCAATCACTTAAGCTCAATCAAACAGTTCCACACATCTGTGGAAGCTTCAGTAAGACATTTGTGGCTGAGCTTGTAGTGTTAGCTAGTGGCAAACATGATATTTGACACTTTTTGGCACTTGAGTGGTTAGCTCTGTGCTTATGAGTGTGTATGCTCAGGAAGAGCACTGCATCTGAGTGGTTAGCTCTGCGCTTGATGTCTTGTGCCCTGGTTGGCACTGAAATCTGGCTCACTGATGTAGCAGACTTCTTTATAAAAAACACTGGCAGAGTGTTTACAACCATATTTCATCCATGGTTGTTCAAAAACCTTGAACAACTTGGAACTCTCTCAGGAATTGTGTCCAAGACTGAGGGCATGTGCTGGCTTAGTCATGATTGCATAAGCATCACTCAAAATGCTTTGTTGTAAAAGGGAAAAAATCACGCTTTCTCTCTGCAGGAAGCACACCATCTGGCATGCCAGGTAGGGAGCGCATATGATTTTCCCTGTTTTGGAACAAATGGGGTTCTCAAGAACTGTGTATCTTTTCCCCTGCTGTTACTATGGCAACACTCTGTTTGTTTGGAAACCACCAGGGTTTGATTTTCAGTCACTTTCTGAGATGGCACAACTGTGGTGGCTATCTTCTCCATTTTTTGTAATGGAAGTGTTTATCACATGTAAGAAAAAATCTAGTTACTGGGGTATTTTTTCACTTTTTACTTCCAGTTTTTCTGGTAAGTAAACTGCACCAAAACAAGTGAATTATAATAATTCAATTTTATTTTTGGCTCATTCCAAGATTTTTTGCAAATCTTCTGTACTGCACAAACATTTTAATTATTCATGATTTTTGTCAAGATTTTTTCTTGCTGCAAGTACTTGAATTCAAATTGAAAACATTATTTATGTTCGTCTCAGAGGAAGTACTCTGGCATTTTGTTAAGTACACAAACGTTTTTTATACTCTCCTTCACTTTCTTAGTGACATGGGAGCTATGTGTCTATCAGGATTTGACCAAATCTCTGATTCTCACTTTTTTTCAACTTCAATCCAAATGGAAAATTTGAGCATTCTTGATAATAGCTCAGCCCTGTCTCCAGGGATATCCCATGAAGGATAAGTTGACTTGTGGTCATTTTCTCGGTCATGTGGGGGCCTCCATGCTTTTATTTGATGGTGTGCATCATGCAGTGTCATTCCAACATCTTCATCATGTACTGGGCCATGCTAGCCATTCCATATTTGTGGGCGGAGTCCCATTGAATCATGTCCTCAGTCAATTTTTGATTGCGAGGCAATATTGCAATGGGCGCATTCTTTGAAAGCAATCTTGGCTAGATTAAAAGGGCTGTTGCATGCTTTGCTAGCCTTTGTGGGGCCCATGATTTGATCACAGGGTTGTGTCATGATAGGTCAAGCCTCAAGCACGTGGTTGTTTTCAAACTGATGCATGATTGTGCAGGCTGTTTCACAGTCATTCTGGGCCTACTGGCTGTTCCGTGTTTGCTCCCACATGACTGGGGCTGGTCCGGGACCGGGCTAGTCATTTTTGACCTTGTGATGACTCTCAAATAAAATGGGCTGATGCGCAAGCAAAAAGGCTTCCTGCTACATGGCTCCACCTCCCCCCTGAATCCAACTTGAGCAATATCTTCACAGATTGTGAATCTAATGAGACAGGACAAAATACTTGTGGGATTGCACACTTCTACTTGAACCCCACATCCAACCTATGTCCTGGTGAGACTCCAGCTGCAACCTCATCGACATTGACAAAAATGCCTTGGGAACAACTTGAGGGAACTTGAGGGACAAGAACTTCAAGGGGATCACAGTCATTTGAGTGTGACTTAACCCTAAAGGGGGACACAAATAAGGTTTTTTGGCCTAAGTAAGCCACGAACTATCTAGGGGGTTGTCTAAGTCCTGCAAACTATTTTATTTCTTATGTACAATATTATACTTGGGTATGAACATTACTTTTTTTATACTCGTAAATTTGCTGTGATGTGTAGAATGGGTTTTTTTAGCTTTAAAAAGCCTACGTGTTTTACATGCTCTTTGAAAAAGGCAATACATATAATTTGCCCCTAGATACTGTGACCGTAGGCCTTCCCTTAAAAAAACCACAGCATATGTCTCTCCGGGACTGCTTAGTTTGTGATTTTTATTAGGGGCTGTTTTGAGACACGGTACTGCATACCTGCTCACAGCTTTTATATGCCACTGGTGCATGTCGGTGCTCCATTGGTCTTTTTAAGCATGTGTGCACCTAGGCAACATGCTACCTCTGCTCAATGGAGCTGAGTATACCCATGTCAACTGGGAACATGGCCTCAGTGATATGTCTGTTTTTTACTACATGTTGAAGGACATGTGTTAGGCTTGTGAGTAAGGCTCGCAACTACTGCTGAGTGCATAACTAAACACAGTAGCCAGGCTATCAATCGATAGTGTCCTAAGCCATAAAAGGACATACGTAGGAATTCTTATTTAATAGAGTGGTGAAGAGTGGGGAAACATTGAAAATTATGAGCTTTATTTCTACTGTACGAAAATGCGGCTGTCGCACAATACTAAATTTTGTATGCAGCACCATCATGGAGTGATGTTCCTCTATGAGCTGGTGTGTAGTTTCTACACACCACTGGTACAGTTTGTAATGTATTTTTGGATCTTGTATCTTTGAACCTTTATGATCCAAAATATCTTGTGTACTTCTCCTTTGTTTCAAAAGGAAAGTACTTAAATGATACTTTAAGTAAATAGAAGTACTAAAAATTTTATACTACTCTTGGCCATAGATACTTGGCCTATGTCAATAGGTGTCCTTTCCTATCTTATGGAATGATTCTATGATGTGTTCCAATTACCTCGTTGGAGCCATCCTAATATTCCTATTTATGTTTTTCCTATTGGCCTATAGTCTTAAATCTATAAAATAGGATACCCATTACCTCAATGGAGCCATCCTAATATTCCAATTTATGTTTTTCCTATTGGCCTATAGTCTTAAATCTATAAAATAGGATAGGTACCGTTCCTATTCCCAATATTCCTAAATATATATTCTAATTTTTTTTCTATTTTATTCTAGCAGTGTATGGTACTTTGGCCGGTCCCATTCAAATTTTATTGCCAAGATTGCTCACAATGCGGATGATCTCAGTCGCGAGTTCGACAACAACTCTCGCAGTCGCAGGAATTTGTATGCCAATGAATCGTCAGAATCTCCTTACAACAAAGATGTTGTTCCTCATCTGGAAGAAGTCAACCTTGCATTTGACGTTGTTCCAAGAGTGGTCAGGTCGCACGTTCGTGTCAATAGAGAGGTTGACATTGTGGGGGTGGTCGTGGATCGTGTAGGTTGCATCATGTATGGTACCATGGTCTAAAACTGGAATGATGTATTGCGAGGGCAGTGCTTTTTAATGATTTGGGACAGTAAAATAGTAATGATGTCATTTAGGGTTTAGGATAGGACACTTCAGTCCCGTGGGAGGGGGTACCTACCCCCTCCCACGGGACTGATTTAGGACACTGTTTAGGACGAGCTAGATCAAGTTTAGGTTATTGCTAGAAGAGGGAAGAAGTAAAAATAAAGGGAAAATAGAACATAGTATTTTTGGATGGCTCCATTACGACCTCTCTTGGTAACATTCTGACATGTGCTGATGCATCCTTTGAGAATCAGTATCAGGAGATAGTATTGTAAGTCCTACATGAGACTTGGTACGCCCTCTGGTGGTATTCTAACATTAATATGAACATATTTAATTTTGGTACCACCCATGCTACCACCACAAAATACCTTTTAATCCTCAAAATTAATATGTATTACTACTATGTAGAATATTTTTCACTTGAAGGTCTAAGAAGTTCGTAAAATTCCAGACATGGTAGCATTTTTTTGGGAAGACATTTTCATCAACATATGTGTTCTTTACAATACGGTTGTTTTTTGTGTCTTATTGACTGTACAGCTAATGTAAAATATAAAATGATAACTAAGTAACAGTTCAGTGATTTCTACCAATTGTGTTCACCGCAGAATGTAATACAGGACACACCTCTCAGAGCATAAATTAATTGCTTGAGATGCAAAGATGGGAATG
>JALLPD010002294.1:0-10403 GCA_036940065.1 Cyclotella cf. meneghiniana
CTACATCCAGGCCACGACAAGAACAAGTAGAGGTGCTAGCAATTAGTCATTAATAATTTATAATTCCCAAATTTTCTACCTTCCATTCATCTTCTTTTTAATACCTACATTGATCGTAGGCCACATTGATGCCTACCTTGACTGCAGGCCTCTATGATCATAGCCCTATGCGGTCACTTCCATTCTCACCTTTGACAATGTCCTTCAAGATTCAGCTCCTTCTACCTCTGTCTTCAAGAAGAGCTGGCTTCACCTAATGAGCACTACTAGAGAATGCCACCATGCTCCATTCATGCAATCTGCAAAAGCGATTGTGTTGACCTTCCAGTTGCAAACACGTTTGCAATGATTCCGCAAGTTGGAACAGTTGATGTGATAATCCGCAAATGTGACCATGATGATTCCACACACTATGAATGCAATCATGATGATATCCTGAAAATTGTGAAGGCATCTGCAATGATACTGCAATCTGCAAAAGCAATCACAATGTTTCCACAAATTTCACCATCAATCCCAATGATCCTACAAGTCACAAAAGCATTGCAGTGATTACACAAGTCATGAAAGCTCTTGCAATGATCCTGCAAGTTGCGAAAGCACTTGTAATGAGCCCACAAGTCACAAAAGTGATTGCAATGGTGCCATGATACTGTAAATGTGAAAAGATCCCACAAATCACAGAAGTGATCACAATGATACTACAATTTGCAAAAGCAATCAGTTGTTTCCGTGAATTGCACAAGTGAATGCAATCATGACATGATCCTTGAAAGTGATTGCAATCATTCCACTTGCACAAAAGTGATTGTGATGATTCTGCAAATTGCAAATGTGATCAAAATGATGTTGCCACAATGATGCAATCCGTGAAAGCGATTGCAATGTTTCTACAATCCACAAAAGCAAGCAAGATGATGCTGTGATCAATGAAAGCATTCACAATGATACCATGATCCACAAATGTGATCACAATGATTCTGTGAATCATGAAAGCATTTGCATTCAATGATCCTGCAATTCACAAAAGCGATTGTGATGATACTGCGATACCTCAAGAGTGATTGTGATTGTATGCAAGTCATGCAAGATGTTCATGAAGGATGTTACCGTGAGCTGCAAAGACAATCATAATGGTACCATGAGTTGTGGAAGGCAAACACAAAGTACATTGCTGCAAGGCTTGATTGCACTTGCGATGGAACTGTGAGTTGTGCAAATAAAATCATGGAGTATGTCTCCACAAATCATGGAAGCGATAAGGATGAACACCATGACATCATGAGTGCTATTGAGCAATGGACTCTGCCAACCAATATGGCCTTGCAAAGATCAAATTGCAATATGAGATTGCAAAGTATAATGCAAGTCGCAGAAGCAACTGTGAGAAAAAGCAGGTTGTTGCAACAAGAATTACCATTGCAAAAAGTACGTCAATTGCAAGGTTACTCACTGAGGCAATTCGAGTTTAACAAAAACTCAAAAATAAGCCTATTTTTGACTTTCAAATGTTGAAAGCGAGGTTGTCCCAACCTATTTTATTTATTTCCTGACTTGGAAAAAATGATGTTGTGAGTCCACACAACAAACATTAATTTTTTGTTGTATTCAAATTTATGCTTAAAGAATGATCAATCTCATAAGTGGAATTGACCAATAGTTTTTTAATTTGGCACCTGATATTTGTCACAATGGGTTTTGAGAATTGCTCCCCAACTTTGCACAACAAACATAAATATTTGTTTTTGCCAAACAAGTAATACATCAAAAAAGCTTTACTCAACTCCAGCTGGATTGAGAAGTGAGACAAGGTTTCGATTATTAAGCAATAAAATATTATCTAGCACAAATGATGTTTTGCAGATAAGAAGATTCTTTAACATGCTTTCCCACTAGCAGCTTGCTATCAAGCAAATTACTAGTAAGTGGTTCCCATGATCTATTATTGTCATGATGGTCACCTATTTTTTTCCAAAACATTTGACTGGAAATAAGCAATTTTTCCTTTACCACATCACTATCAACCACTGGTTTTGACAGGCTTGTCGCCTTCCTCTCATCACAGTTGTCTCTACAACTTCTGTTACTGATGATGAACCCCTGAGTGCCTCAAAAACAGCATGTTTGTGGCAGGAAATGCTGATATATGGTTCTTATGCTGTGACTACATGATGTACTGATCCTCTCTAATGGACATGTCCTTTCTCACTCCCTCATCATAATGGCCTCAATCATGGAGGGGAAGAAATCATAATGCTTGAGCTATGCTTGCAATAATAAGACTAAAATCAGGAACAAAAGAAAGAGAAACAAAAAATGACCTTGCTTGTGCTATTGCTATGCATAAACCATGTGTAGAAATTTAATAATACACATCTTGCACAAAATCAAGACAAGATAGCCAAGCACAGCTACAATCAACTGTTGAAACTCTGGCAATTGTGTACTAAGACCACACTCTGCATGAATCTTCCTCCGTGAATTCTCAACAAAAAGGTGATGAATAGCCATGGCCATTGCAATGCATGCCACACAGATGACCACAATCTTGGAGTTGCTTCCTGATTTGGTAATATTACTTATTATGCTGCTACATTTTAGTAGGCACCTGCAACCACTATTGTGACTGTCATTTTTATTGACAAAACACACACACAGAGACTTGCACATGATAATGAAGGTCATCAGATGACTCACATCATGCATTAACTGTGGGCATTGAATGGGTGCTATTGCAACTATCCTAGCAATAGTTTGCATGCCTATTTAGGAGCATGTCTGAGTGACACAGGATCCGGGAACAATACTTTCTGAA
This sequence comes from Cyclotella cf. meneghiniana, assembly GCA_036940065.1. NCBI lineage: Eukaryota > Bacillariophyta > Thalassiosirophyceae > Thalassiosirales > Thalassiosiraceae > Cyclotella > Cyclotella cf. meneghiniana. Next base: position 2,816 of record JALLPD010002294.1, read on the forward strand.
GAATGCATGTGTCTGACAAAAGTTGGGGGTAGGATGGATGGTCCTTCTACACTATTGTCTGCAATGACAACAATAGTAACCTCATGATTATGTCACATTCTGGGAGATCCAAAAGTGCTAACAATCATAGAAAGTCTGTCATGTTGTTAAATCCTTTTCACTTACCCCAAAGACAACTTACAATAAAAGAGTTGTAATCAATGTCTTTTTGAGTTTCTTACCTCATGTCATATTTCTTTGCCTCATCATTTTGAGGAAAAGAAAGGTGGAGATTTTAGACAATACCATATTAGTTCAATTCATGGTAGAGCAAGACTCGCCATGGAGGGGAAGAGTGTCATACCAATGGTTATGGCCCTCTTTTGTATAGGAGGAATTTTTTTAGGGGGCATAGAAAAAGTTGGTATGTACATAGCTACAGCAGATTGCTGTAGGCTACATAAGGATCAGTAGCATGGTACTTACTAGGTAAGTTTTGAGTTACTTTTTCCAGCTACCTTTCTATTTGTTAAGTGATTATATGTGTTATGCATATTGTGGTCAATAAAAAATTAAGTTAATCATTTAGAGATTTGCTCCCATCTTGGAGAGGACAAGTAAAGGTGCTAGCAGCTAGTCATTGGTATTTTGTTATTCTCCAATTATCCACCTTCCATTCATTTTTTTAATGCTTACCTTGACCCTAGGTAAAGCTGAGGAATATTCTGTGTGACAGTCAAAAATAGCAGTGTTATGTTCTGGGGAGGGACCCAGTCATGCACCAGCAATCAGAAATTTAAACTCATCCCAGAAATGAATAATGCAAAATTTGAATCTCATTTTGAAAATCCCAACTTCAGAAATCCACATTGTGACATTCTAAACCTACTTTTGACATGGAATGGAATCCCACTCAACTATACTATTAATTTTTGTAAACCCCTATAATAGTGACCTCATCCATTTTGGATAGATCTGGGTGCTACTATGTTGGCCATGTCTAATTCAGTAGTACAAACATTGTGGTAATAATCTGATGCAGTGGCTCCAGCATAACTTTGACTTGTGGGTTCTTGAATCTGGTTGGCTTATGCTTTATCCCAAATGGTTCACATAAGGTTTCAAAGTAAGTTTAAATTCATTTCCACTGCCATAAACCATTCCTGACAATGTGTATACCAGCTGAACCAGATCATATTTGCTACACTGCTACCAAAAAGGTAGATGTGGTTATTGTTGTGAGGGCCCAACTATAACTCTAGGTATAGGTGTCTATAGTTGAGTAATAGGGTCGAAATCACACCTATAGGTCCCCAAACTATGACTAAAACTATAGGCAAAAAATCATTTCTCTCATATGACCAGAAGCTGTATCAATTCCCTTGTAAAAGACCAACCATTGTTGTAATGGCATGAACAAACAGACAATTTCATCACAAGGAATGGACCAGAGGCTTAATTATTTAAGAGGGGGGATTTCCTAATTTTTATACACAAGACTGAACAGAAGGAGCAAATGCTACTTGAGTATTTGTGAGACGTAAGTGATCATCAATTTTTTCACATTTCCTGCATTAGTTCATTGTGAATCTGCACCAAATATTGCCATGAATGATGAGGTAATAGCAATTGCCAATTTTTTGACATTTCCTGCAGTGGTTCTTTTGCGTATCTGCACTGCCCACATCACCAAAGGCATAATTGCAGAGAAAAACACTGCCAAAGAGGGGGGATTTCACCTACTTGATGGATAAGACTGCAAAGAAGATATGCATACTTATTGAGTATTTGTGAGATCATTGCAATTGTCATTTTTTTCACATTTTCCTCATTAGTTCTTTCACAATCTGTTCTGTCTGCATCATCAATAGGCATAATCCAGAGAGACACCATGGAAGAGGAGGGACTTGACCTTTCTAATGGATAAGACTGCAAAGAAGGATGCATGCTTGATGAGTATTTGTGAGATTATAATGATTGCCAATTTTTTACATCTCCTGCATTTGTTCTTTGCAAATCTGCACTGTTTGCATCATCGATAGGCATAACTGCAGAGAGAGATACCACCAAAGAGGGGGATTTCACCATTTTTTGGATAAGACTACAAAGAAGGTATGCATGGTCATTGAGTATTTGTAAGATAATAGCAATTGTCTATTTATTTCACATCTCTCAAATTAGTTCTTTGCAAATCTGCACTGCTCACCTAATCAATAAGCATGACTACGGAGATAAATACTTCCAAAGAGGGGGGATTTCACCTATTTGAAGGATAATACTGGAATGCATGCTCATTGAGAATTTTTTATATCAAAGTGATTGTCAATTTTTGACATCGTCCTCATTAGTTCTTCATGCATCAGCACCAACCATGTTGTCAATAGCAATAATTGCAGGTTCAGACACCGCCAAAGAAGGAGGATTTCACCTTTCTGATGGATCAGACTGCATAGGAGGTATGCATGATCATTTATTATTTGTTAGATAAAAGCAAGTTTTAACTTTTTTCTTATCTCCCACATTAGTTCTTAGCAAATCAACACCTTCTGCATCATCAATAGGCATAGTTGGAGAGACCAGCATGATTAAAGAGGAAGGATTTCACCCATTTCGTGAGAAAGACTGCAAAGGAGGTAAGCATGCTCATTGAGTATTTGCAAGATTAAAGCAATTGTATTTTTTCTTTTTTATTATAGCGTTGTGCTTCAGCACCATTCATGTAAATATCAGCCACAATAGCAGTGACAGACACCGCCAAAGAAGAGGTATTTCACCTATTCCATAGATAAGACTGCAAAGTAAGCATGTTCACTGAGTATATGCTAGAGCATAGCAATTGTCAATTTTTCAAATCTCCTGCATTAGTTCTTAGCAAATCTGCATTAATCATGTCATCAATAGTCATTATTATAGAAAACCACCATGAACGAGGAAGGATTTCTCCTATGTCATGGATAAGATCGCAAAAAAGGTAAGAATACTCGTAAAGTATTTGTAAGATCAAAATTGTAGTCAATTTTTTCACATCTCCTGCATTAGATCGTCACAAATCTAGACCACCCATGACAACTGTACACAAAATAACAGAGACAGACACCATCAGAAAAGGGAATACAAAGAATGCAAGCATGCTAGTTGAGTATTTGTTAGATCAACAAGATGGTTGAATTTTCCATGTCTCTTGCATTATCTCACTAATACACTTTTTTGATGCGTCTATATCACATCTTTTTTGAAGCAGACTTGAAAATGTCAGTGATAGGAATAACAACATAGACAAATTCAATGAAAGAGTACTTGTAAATTCCTATTTGTGATACTTGGATTCGGTGAGTTAGTGAAGGTCTGAAACAGTTACAATGAACATTGGTGCATGTGAGTGTGGGTTTTATTACACTAGGAAATGCCAGTGTAATTGTGGCTTTATGGCTTGGCTAGATGCAGGGCTCCATCAGGATGTGAACCACACAAGGGATATTGCTAGAATTTACAAAATATTGGAGCACTTTGTGATAGGGAAAGAGAAGAGGGGAAGCTTTGGAATCAGCACAGTGTTCATGTTTGTCTTTGCAAGATTTCATGAACCCTGCACTACTTTGGCTTTGTGGCTTGGTTGGATGCAGCACTTCCTACTGGACGTGAACTCTGGCCCTGATTACTCAGTCATTGAGAGTAAGACAAGAAGGGCAATTGTCATCCTCAAAGCTGCACCACACCAGCAAGAAGATATGCACTTACTGATTCTTAGAACAATTTGTGAAAGGGGAAGCAATTAGGAAGAGCTTTGCAATCAACGCAGTGCTTGTGTTTGTCTTTGTGGAATTGCATGATCCCTGCCCTACATTGTCTTTGTGGCTTGGTTGGATGCCATGCTGCCAACGGGATGTGAACTCTGGCCCTGATCACTCTGTCATTGAGAGTAAGATGTGAGGGGGGATTGTCATCCTCAGAGCTGCACTACACTAGCAAGATGGCAAATACTTATGGATTCTTCTTATTCTTAGAGCAATTTGTGATTGGGTGAGAAAGGAGGGGAACTTTCCGATCAGCACAGTATTAGTGTTTGTCTTTGTGGGATTATATGAATCCTGCACTACTTTGGCTTCATGGCAAAGTTGGATGCAGCGATTCTTACGGGACGTGAACTTTGGCCCTGATCACTCAGTCATTGAGAGCAAGACAAGAGGGGGGGCTGTCATTCTCAAAGCTGCACCACACGAGCAAGATGGCAAGAACTTTTGGATTCATAGAGCAATTTGTGATTAAGCAAGATGGGAGGGGAAATTTGCTATTAGTACAGTGTTTGTGTTTGTCTTTGCAAGATTTCATGAACCCTGTGATACTTTGGCTTTGTGGCTGGTTGGACACAGTGCTTCCTACGGGATGTGAACGTGGACCTTGATCACTCAGTCATTGAGAGCAAGACAAGAGGGGGGATTGTCATCCTCAAAGCTGCACCACATCAGCAAGATGGCAAGCATTTATGGATTCTTCTGATTATTAGAGAAATTTGTGATTGGGTGAGATAGTAAGGGAAACTTTGCAATCAGCACATCGTTTGTGTTTGCCTTTGTAGGATTTCATGAACCCTGTGCTACTTTGGCTTTGTGGCTTGGTTGGACACAGCACTTCCTACGGGACATAAACTCTGGCCGTGATCACTAAGTTGTCAAGAGTAAGGCAAGCGGGGGGATTGTCATTCTCAAAGCTGCACCACACCAGCAAGATCGCAAGCATTTTTAGATTCTTCTGATTCTTAGAGCTATGTGTGATAGGGAAAGAGAGGATAGGGAACTTTGCAATCAGCTGTTCGTGTTTGTCTTTGTGGGATTTCATGAACTCTGCACTACTTTGGCTTTGTGGCTTGGTTGGAGGCAGCGCTTCCTATGGGACGTGAACTCTGGCCCTGATCACTCAGTCAGTGAGAGTAAGATGTGAGGGAGGATTGTCATCCTCAAAGCTGCACCACACTAGCAAGATGGCAAACATTTTTAGATTCTCCTGATTCTTAGAGCAATTTGTGATTGGGTGAGAGAGGAGAGGGAACTTTGCAATCAGCAGATTGTTTATGTTTGTCTTTGTGGCTACTTTGGCTTTATGGCTTGGTTGGATGCATTGCTTCCTATGGGACATGAACTCTGGCCCTGATCACTTAATTGTTGAGACTAAGATGAGAGGGGGAATTGTCATCCTCGAGCTGCACCACACCAGCAAGATGATGAGTACTTTCTGATTCTTAGCACAATTTGCGATTAGGTGAGAGAGGAAGGGGAACTTTGCAATCAGCTCAGTGTTAGTCTTTGTCTTTGTGGGATTTCATGCACCCTGCACTAATTTGTCTTTATCGCATGGCTGGATGCAGCACTTCCTATGGGATGTGAACATTGGCCCTGATCACTCAGTCATTGAGAGTAAGACAAGAGAGGGAGCTGCACTGCACAAGCAAGATGACAAGCAGTTTCTGATTCTTAGAGCAATATGTGATAGTGCAAGATAGGAGGGGAACTTTGCAATTTGTGCAATGTTTGTGTTTCACTTTAAGGAATTACATGACCCTGTGCTACTTTGGCTTTGTGGCTTGGTTGGACACAGTGCTTCCTAAGGGATATGAACTCTGGACCTGATCACTCAGTCATTGAGAGTAGGACAAGAGGGGGGGTTGTTATCTTCAAAGCTGCAACACACCAGCAAGATGGTGAGCACTTTCTGACTCTTAGAGTGATTTGTGATTGGGTGAGAGAGGATGGGGAACTTTGCAATCAGTACAGTGTTTGTATTGTTTTGTGGGATTGACCCTGTGCTGCTTTGGCTGTGTGGCCTATGGGGCATGACCTCTGGCCCTGATCACTCAGTCATTGAGAGTAAGATGAGAGGGGGGAATGTCATCCTCAAAGCTGCTACAATTCAGAAAGATGGTCATTAACAGAGGCAGAGATAGACCTATCTATGTTATATTCTGTGAGAGAGTGAGTATGGGACATAATTAGGGGGATTGTCATCATCATAGCTTTTCTGCACCAACAATACAGTGAGCACTCACCAAGCCATGGAGCAAACTAGGAGGCTAGAGAGGTGGGAACTTTGACATCAATGCAGTATTGTGTTAGTTTTTGTTTGATTTCATGAACCTGGGCTACTTTATTGTTGTGGCTTAGTTGGATGCAGTGCTTCCTATGGGAGGTGAACTCTGGCCCTGCAAGACAGGCAACTTTGGACTTTGGCAATAAGTATCGCCAGATGGAGTCGTCCAATGTCGTCCGATGTCCTCAGTTGACGTCACTTAAAAATATCAGGTCATTTCATGCCTTCACTACGGGTCGTTAAAATGTTGTCAGGTGTCGTCACTTGGGCCGTCGTTGTGTCGTCAGTGTCGTCACTTGGGTCGTCAAAAGGACTTCACGGTCGTCACTTGTGTCGTCAGTTTGTCTTCACTATGTTTTTGCTTAGGGTCGTCAGTCGTCTTTGACGTCACTTTGTTCGTCACTATCGTCAGTAGGCAGTCGTATATATACCACGTAGGGGTCGTCAGTGTCGTCACGAAGTTCGTCAGTGTCGTCACTAAGGGTCGTTAAAATGTCGTTAACTGCCTTCTGTTCGGTCGTCATTTTGTCTTCAGTGCCTTCACTTAGGGCCGTCATTTTGTCTTCAGTGTCGTCACTTAGGGTCGTCATTTTGTCTTCAGTGTCGTCACATGGTGCCTTCTTTTGTCGTCACTTGGTTAGTCACATTAATGAGATAATGTAAAAGACGTCAGTTGTCTTCCGTTGTCGTCAGTTGACGTCAGTTAATCGCTCACAAATCATCCACGTGGCAAACTTGCCTGTCTTGCAGACAAAGAAGGTGGAGGTTGGTCAAGAAATGCAACAGTCTTGAATCCAATCATCTGAACAGCTCTAACACTCATCAATTCTATGAACAGATCCCCAAGATCTTACTGTGGAAATTTACCAGTGATTGCCTTCTTCTCAGAAACATAAGCATTAATCTTTGGCTGTACAGCATGGTCAATGACAACATAGTCAGAGGAAAAAACAACAAAAACTGGACTGGAACTTGTATGCACAATTGAAGAAGCACTATACTTTCCCTTAATGAATTCTTCTATTTGAAACCACTTGTAACACTCTTGTAACCCAAATTCTTTTACTTCAGTAAAAATCATTGATCAATCATCCTTCCACTCCAATAACACAGGAATAATAACTCTGTCTCCATTTTAAAATGCTTTCCATGCACATGCTAGCAATAATTTCAAGGGATCTATAGAAATAGACTTCAGACCGTGCTGCCTTTTGCTTTTCCCAAATTCTCACATTAAATATTTATGAGGGACAATTCTGCAAATTGGGGATGTACAATCAGGTTGTTGAATCTGAAACTCCGTGAAAAGGTCTGATTTCTCTGAAGAAAGATCACTGGAAGACAACCCAAATACAATACCTTCATCAATTGAAGAAGTGTTGTGTTTATGGGCCAACAACCAATACAACATGCTGCTATAACCACAATACCACCAAAATAGTACCAACATTGACAGGATATCAACATATTTTTTGTTATTAAGCCAAAAACAATAACAGCGTCCCCCCCATCAATAGATCGGAAGAGC
>JALLPD010002295.1:0-10399 GCA_036940065.1 Cyclotella cf. meneghiniana
TGCATTTTTGTAATCATAATGATAATGATCATAGAAAAAAGATTGACAACCCCTCTAATGTAGATGTCGTGTCAGGCCACCTTCATAATTCTAAAAATACCCTTCTCTGTGACCAAGTTGCATGTTGGGGCTAACTGGTAATTAGCACACTACCATATCAAGCCAGCTCTGCTGGCGTGCATGTCCATGGAATCAAATCATTCGTAAGCGCGATTGGTTCTCCTGAGATATTAGCAGGTAAATGTGTGCATTGGGCTTTTCTACCAGAGTTGTAGATCTGCAATTCTTAAGTTGGATGAGAACTACTTCCTCGTTTTGAAACCAATTGACAGAATTATAATGAAAATCACCAATACGGATCATAACAACAATTATTTTTGAAATCAACAATAGACCTTAATCTTTGGAGCTGGTTGATTCTAATAAAATCTCCTAGAAGGAGAGGGGGCGAGCGATCAATATTTAATTGAAATTTGTGAATTGCAAGCCCGAGAATGTTACACCCTAAAACACAATGATCAATGATGGAGAGCAGAAAATAAATTGTAAATTAATTATGTGCAATCAGTTTCAATGCGGACCGCAAGTATTAGGCCAATTTGATCTCTTTGAATGGAAAGCTGCTTTGTGGAAGAGAATAGTGTCATGGATCAGAGGTGCACGATGAGGATGCCTTAATGTGGGTTGGCACCAGTCATGAATGGATGTGATGGGAATCGATGCAAGCCTACAAGATGTATTTGTTAAAATCGCAGTATAACATTTAGAGCTGCTGTCAAGAATTGTTGATGTGGTGCAATTGCAAGATTCGTGAAGTGAGGTGGCTCACGTATTTTAGTACTCTGTCAAAATATGTAAACGCAATTCTGAATTATTCGGCACAATCTGAAAAATGTAAAATACATTTAATGAACAGTTATACATTACTACCGGTATCATCGGGGGCGAGGAGAGTCTCCACATTTTCTACTGCAACACTCAAAGGAGACTGGGGCCGATTCGGGTCTTGATTAATTGGTGATGGTTCAATATCACCCATCATGTAATAAGAGTCGTTATCATGTTGCGCCAGATGCTGAAACTGCTGCGTATATTGCTGATGATTCGACTGCGCTGAGGGTGCAGGTGCATACGACACAGTACCATTGGATCCCATGGCATTATGACTTGGGTTACTAGCCATCATTGGTACAGGAGCAGTGGTCATATTCTGACTTGCGAAAGAAGTATGAAATTGATTGTTTTGCAACGAAGCGTTTCGATGATTATTGGCAATCGGTATAAATGATTGCGTGCCTTGATGTCCATGCATGGGTTGCTGCTGCTGTTGGGGGAGCATCTGCTGTCGCGGCTGGGCCTGGTGCTGTTGGTTCAAAAAGATGAAATCCCGTGCCAGCATTAATGCCATGTCAGGCCTCGTCCTTCCACCCGCTTTGTAGCTAGAGTAAGAACTTAGAATGGTGTTGACAATATCTTGTTCTTGGTCAGTCCGCGTTGTTCGGAGGAGAAGAAGACGCAGGGACATGAAACCTTCGAGGTAGGCAAAGCCTGGATTGGATGGATCGGACGGCATGTGCTCTCCAAAGATAGAAATGACCTCGGCGGTCAGGGCATTGTTATCATTGCTGTTGGTGCAAGAGACAGATGCGCCATTCTGAGCGGCATTCCCATTCTGTTGTTGTTGTTGACTCGAACCTTGCATCTGCGACTCCCCTACATCGACAACTAGCTTCCATTTAGGACTTGGCATCAGCCTCGTAAATTCCTCCGTCAATCGAATCACCAAATCATGATCTTTCGCCCTATCATACCTCGAGTACAGAACCACCACCACTCTTCCAACATTGGGACTCGGCACAGGAATCCCAACGACTGTTCGAATGCCCCACTGCTGTGCACCACCCACCCTCTCAAAATGATTCAGAGGTGCATTGTGCACGGATTGCTCCCACGTAGGGACACCCATATGATAGACTCGGCCGGGAAGACCGCAACCCACATCAAAGGAAAACGATTCGGAGTAATCCCCAAAGGACGATAGGTTGAATTGATCTTCGGGAGAGAGAGGTACCGCACGACGACTAGTGCTTGTTTCGAGGATTACTTGTTTGGTGACCATGGAGCCGGCAAAGCAGAGTCGGCATTTGGGTTGGTCGGATGCTTCGTTGGTATCGTTGTCAGTGTCTGGAACGAACGAGGGGACCCATGCATCAACATATTCAAAGGGGACATGGTGACGATGAATGAAAGCGACAATTTTATGTAGGAAAGGAGAGGCTGAGTTTTGAGAGGATGATTCATTGGTTGAGTTGGGGCTGGCACAAGAGGGCACAAGATGTTCTTGTGAACTGGAAGAGTGCATCATAGATCCATTGCGGTATGACGCTGTGGAAGTGGCATTCGTGGCAGAGCCATTCCCATCCATCAAATTCTGAGTAGAATATACCACCGCATCTTGATGCAGCGATTCATTGGAAACAGCAGCATAACTCGAACTACTTCCCGCCGCCATAGCATGACTTCCCTCGCCTCCCTCGGCACTCTTGACACTATCAATCATCACCCCCCTATCCGGATTCAGTGAATCCTGCCGTAAAGCACACCCCATCATCATCTCTCTTCTTCTCACCCTCTCCATCTCCTTGGCCCGCTGATTCCTCCGATCCATTTCCTCCACGGAAACAAGCCAGTGATCCACGTTCAAACTCTGACCATGCGAAACGCAGTAGGTCGAAAACGTCTCCCGCCACTCCTTGGCGATATGAAATTTAATCTCGGCTCGTTCGAGCGGATTCTGTATGGATGCGAAGAATGCCGATTCGGCGTCGCTAAAAGACCGCGCTTCCATGTCCTCGGCCAGAAATCCCACGGTCCGCTTGAAGGTCTTGCTGGACAATTTGGCATTCTTCATCTTCTTGGTGAGACGACTCTGCTTCGACTTGAGCATGTTCGCCAAAAATTCGTTGAGTTTCAACCCATCCGGAAGGGGAAGACGGCCCGTCATGAACTGATGGATGAGATTATCGCAGTGGGCGGTTTCTTCGAGGGTCCATCGTCCCGTTCGCAGGTCCGACGACAGACCGGACGCGTTGTTCGTGGAATCGGTGGCGTCGATGGAATCGGAGCGGTCGTCGGCTTCCAATTTGGGCTTTTTCTTGGCTCGCTCTTTGCCCTTTTTGCCGGAGGAGATTTTCTTGGCCTCGTCCAACTCCGTGAAGTCCATGGGGAGCAGTTCCAACGGACAGCCCGGGTGGAGGGGGATGTGTCCATGGTGGGGGTTGGGACACGCTCGGATGGGAACAGGGGTGCATCGCGCGTGGAGGGTGCAGTGGCAAGAGGGGAGGACGATGTCGGGATTGGGGTGGTGGCAGCGAATGCAGACGCGAGAATGGTGCGGTTGCTGCGGTTGCTGCTGCTGTGGCTGTTGTTGTTGCTGCTGTGATGTGTGGAAGACGTTGACGGTGTGCGATGACGCCACACCGGCGGGAACGTGATGTTGCTGCGAAGGTTGGAAGCCGTTCATCTGTCGAGAGAAGCAGGGCGTCGGAGGACAGCTGAGTTGGATCAACAAGGGTAGGAACCTTGAGATTCACTCTGGAGAAGTTGATCAGAAGAGGGAGGCTGTCGAGATACGTCCGGACGTGCTTTAGGTGTTGTTTTCTTTCACAAAGGCTGAATCGCAAAAGTGCCGTCAGAAGTGAAGAGGGAAGAAGCAGAGACAGGTCAGGCACGGCAACAAATACGGTATTTCAGGAGAATCAACGAGAAAACAACAAGGCAGCGGGAGATTCATCTACCATACCTTTTCACTGCCAAGCTTCTCGAAAAGTTCCCGCGATTGATTCCTCCACTTGGGAATTCTTCTCTTTTCTTGAAATTGCAGTAAGTGGTAACGGAAGATGTTTGTATTGTTTGGAGAAACAATAATTCCCGTAAATCCATTTTCACTTTTGTAAACTGCCAAATCTCATGGATCCAATTCTCCAGAGCAGACACAGTGAGAAAATATGCTACTGGTTTTGTGGTATCAGAGATCTTTATTGAGAAGGGCTACTAGTGGTCCTTGCTTGACACATGACAACATTTCTTTTTGCTGTGAGATTCCACTGCAGATATTAATAGTATTTTAATGTGATGTTGTGCGTTCATGTGTATGTCACTGTGATGTAGTTCATGTCAAGATAATGCTGGAAAGTAAATTCTTGATTAGTTTTTAGCAATATGTATAGATGACATGTCTCCTCATCCTATAGCTCTAACCACTTCTTTGTTTGAAATATTTGATGTTGAAAAGATTGTTTCACTTATGAACTCAACCCTACCTGTCTTGCGCATCCATCATAACAAAACAAAAATATCCATGGCAATCAATCACCTTTGTAAGATCATTTTAATGAGGGTGTTGCATTGACACACACATAGCAGGAATGTAATGATTTTCATTGCAAACTCTTTAGATTGCATCAGTCATGACCTATCCAAACATCAATGGGCATTACACACAAAATCCTCTTAATCAGCAATAAATCAACAAGAAAGGAGATTGTTCCTTTTGGGTCAATTTTTTGATAGATCTATTACAAGCCACACCTTTCACAAAAGCCATGGCCATTCACTGTCTCACTGCCAACATGATGAACAGAAATATCATTTATTGATCCCTTTAATTTGTTTAAGTTTAAAATAGCTTTTTGAATTTTATTTGAAGTTGCCATAATTGCTCTTAAAAACAGGATTTCCTGGAAATGTAAAATATATTTAGGTCAAGAGGGCAATGTCATATTCAGTCTGATATCCAACATAGACCTTTTATGGGTTCTTGTTTGCATATATTTGGAAGCACAATCTTTGCACATGACATCTGCAGGTATATCGATGTTTTAAGTGGAGTCTGTTAGTGGTAAAGAGGCAACAAGGTTTTCTAATCTGATTACATTCTCATTTTCTAGACTGGTTCTGAGGAAATTTCATCATTTTCATGATGCTAGTCTTGTTTTCTACAGCAATAATCTTATAAAATGCATGTTACATTTCAATATAGCTTGTTTGATAATTGATTGATTATTCAGGTGTAATAGAATAGTTTCATATTTGCATTTTTTGATTGGTCATTGATGTAGGATGTGTTCTCTTTGATGATTTCTGTTTTCAAATAGCATGAGTTGTACAATTGATATTAGTGCCACTTGATTTTCATCTCTCATGAACCCAGAATGGGTGATTGCTTTCAATAGAATATCCAAACTGGGTCTTCAAGTCATCAACATCATTGATGAATACTTAAACCCACAACAATGGCCCAGTGTTATGAACACATGGATACATATCATTCTTTCCCCCATATCCTTGTGATACATTTGATGAGTAGTGCCTATTTAATTATGGTGATATCGTTTTGGTGATTGAAAAAGGTCATAATCTAAAAAAACAAGAAGAGCTCCTTTTGTAGAGTTGGTATGGATGAATTGACAATGATAGACTGCAATGGACACTACACAAACAAGTAGCAATAGTGAACTATTTGGCGTCTATTAAAGTTTGCTTATATTGCAACCTTTCTGATCATGTGCCGCCTTGTGCGATAACAATACGCACCAGAATTGACATCCATGCAAGATCAGTTTTGATGAAATTGTCAGTCACCCATTCACAAGACTCTTTTGGCATACAGGGGAAGTATACCTCAAAGAGCTGATAACCTGTGTATCCAGGTACAGGCTAGTAACCACAGGTTCTAGCTACATACCAACAGTAGTATAGATGCTGAGTATGCACAATTTTCCACCTAGACCTATCTTCCTAAATGCCAACACCTCAGTGTAGAAGTAAATGTTGTGCATTGGGTGAAGAGTCATTTCAATCATTACCTTTCATGGTATCTAGCTATTATGTTGACTGCTTGATGTCATAAATATTCAAAAATATATCAATCAATGAGTCAGATAGGTCTAGATCTCAAAGTACTTATCTTATGGTATGTTTTCTGTGAGGAAACTGTGGTGTGGAAATTAATGAGGGTAGAACAACATGAAATTAGTTAGTGTTTAAATTAGTATCATATGTTCATTTCCAAATTCGTTTTACATCCTACTCAGGCCCTAGGCTATAATTACAGTCTGAAAGCAGTCTACACTCTTTTCATCCTGTCCATCCCTTCCATCTACCATGTCCGATGTGTTGAAGGCCATTATCATGTTGTTGTTTGGGTGGTTTAACCCTTAGACTTCTGTGGATGCTGAAGGTATGCCCAATGGATCAATCATCAACAGCTTGAAAGAGCCTGATCATATCAAGCACTCTTTCACCATTGCTGCTAAAGAAATGGGTGGTATCTTAGTGCCCAACAAGGCATACTTTGGCCCTGATTTCATACTCATGATGATGCATCTCGACTATGAAGCAAAGATCATTGCTTGACTTCCTGCAAACCCTACCATCTTTCCACTTATGGAGCAGTGCTTTCAGGAAGTTGAACTAACAGGGGGGATGAAATTGTGTCCACCAAATGTCCAGATATGGATAGCAACACCTACAAGGCACTCATTGTATGCCAGCGCAGTTACCACGGGGCAATAGCTGGGCACTAGAACCTAGGTAACCAACTGATCCATTGATTCTGTAGCTCCAAAACACCCTCACTCATGCCCATGCATGATTTCATGCATCACAGGATATAATTTTTTCATACCTTGAGGGTGGAATCCTTTGTTGCACCATGGACTTGCCTTTGAATCAGGAAAAAAACCGAACAGTTCTTTATGCCATGCCAAAGAAACCCCCAACAAAAGTGGGCAGAAACCCACAACACACTCCCTTTCAAAGTCACAACTCTCATGTGTTTCTTTGAGCAATGCCAATCAGCAAATCACATGAACAGTATGCTTAACTCGATCAAGTCAAAGATTGAAAAACACAAAAGAATGTGAGTTTTCCAAAGGACAATACATCACACCGATGTGATCAATGAAAAACAGAATCCATGTCATGGTTGCTCACATGATTGCAATGATCATAATTATCACAATGATTGCAATCATTATTATGACCAATGCAATTGCAACAAATGCAATCATGACTCATGCAATTATCACAGCAATTGCAATGATTGCCATGACCACAATATCTGCAATCGCAATTGAAACTGCAATCGCAATGCAAAGTATCACAACGGCAACCATCACAGCAACCGCAGTCGTAGCAATTGAAACCGTGAATGCAAGGACCATGATCATCAAGGTGGAGGCAGCAACAGCCATGCCATGCATGCTGATGCCAAATCCAGGAACAGGTTTCACTCCTGCGGCATCTTCAGTGTCTCCAGGCACTCCTGCTCCTCCAGCTCCAGGTCTGGATAAAGTGACCACCTCACTTCCAACCATGATAGCCCATAAATGAGGTTGCACTCCCACTCTGAAAGGGTTGAGAGCCAAGCCAACTGCACCAACAATGATGGTATTGTGTTTCACTCCATTGTGGGGATTTCCAAGAAAAACAAGAAGAGCACGCAGGACACTTGTGGCAATAATGCGAGGTGCAACTAGGCCTCAGAAATGGCACCGGCTGAAGAGTTGCTGTTATTTTCTTGTCTAGTACTCCAGAGTTGGACCTAGAAAAAATTAAATTAAGTACAGTTACTCATGACTTTCATCGTAAAATAGTGGAGCATACCCCAAAACACATTTACACAAATTGCAAGACATGACCCACGTCTTCCCATGCCTTACACAAATTGTGCTAATGTGTCATGTGTGCACCAAAAAACACATATTGCAAATAGCATTTACGATTTTCCGTTGCAATTGTAACCTAATTGGCCGAAATGACTTGTCTAAATTTTTTTCTACAACGTTGACCCACTTGTGTTCAAACACACTCTGATTAAATTAACAGTTCATGATGCAGTTCAGCATCAAGACGATGCTTTTTGCTTTTGCCATTCATCTGGAGATATACAATGAATCACCATTCCTTCACTCTTGGCATAAGAAGAATTTCTACCGACTTCTTAGCAAGATGGAGTGTGAGAGACAAATTCTCAATGTATATATGCCCTCTCTCAATGAAGATGTTAATGGTATTTATATTCATTGATATAGAATTTCTATTCATTGATGTAATAAATGTAAATGTAATAGGTAGTTCTATTCAATGAAGTAATCTTTTCAACATTAAGATTAACAATGTTATTTATCTAATTATCCATATTGTTGCCTTCATCATCACTCTCATGGTCCCTTGACCTTTTCATACACCCTTCCATCATACTCATCTTAAAAATTTGCATCATTCCTGACTGGTTTTGGAGCTGGCGTTCCATCATACACTCACGTCTCTCTTCCGCTTCCTCTCTCTGATGTCTGTGATGATCTTCTGCCTCCTCCCTATCTTGCCTCCTCCAGTGCTCCACCCTATTCTCTGTATTGGTGCGCACCAACATAAAATGCATGAGTTCTGATAATGATGATTGACCGGATTGGACAGGAGTGCTCCTTGAATGTCTTAGTGTCCTCACACAAATACCAGCAATGATACTTCCTTGAGTACCTGGAACTGGCATTGTTGGCTCAATGGATGTACCTTCAGTTGAAGTAGTACCCGCTGCTCTTGGAGTCCCACCATATGCCACACTGATTGCTACTCCTCCTTGACTGACAGCATCATCAGACTCCACTAAGCCTTGGTTATTCTCATTAACAGATTCCTCTTCTATTGGGGGAAGAAGTGGACAATCAACGTCATTGCGGTCCACAGCCTCATTTTGAATGTCATCATCATTAACATGTTCGCCATTGGACACATCCATCTCCTCCTTAATGTGCTCCCAAGCTCACTTTGCTCTATGCACAGAAGCAGGACAAGTTGGATCCCCAGTAGGTTTCTTGTGATTATGTAATGAAGAGAACTTACGCTTAAGGGATTCACACATACGGCCAAGTCCAGGGTAGTATGTGCAATAATGCTCAGTCACTCTCTACCAGTCGTTGGGGCCAATAGGAAGGAGGTCTTCAATGATGTCAAGCAGGCCATCTACTTCTGCCTCAGAAAAACCACAACCACAAGACATCGGGCCAAGCGCTGCATGAGAGATGCTTTTGACAACAAAAATATGGAAGGACGTGAGCGTATGATGGATCCGATGGGGCTGCTTTAGGTGATTTTGTGATTTGTGCCACTAAGATTTGTGCAATTGCAATCCTTGGTTGACGTGGCCTTTCATCGACCAAGATTTGTGTAAATTACACATAATTTGTGTAAATTTACACATTTTCTCCCACGAAAACATATATCGTGGGCCAAAAATGTGTAATTGGGCAAATGCAATTTGTGTAAATGTGTTTTTGGGTATGCTCCAGTTATTTACCAATGACTACAAAAATTGTGTAGTTGGTTCCAAGTCCCTGAATTCTTTGACCAAGACAGCTCCTCAGTCAACTCCCTTTCTTCTGCTGGGAATGCATGACTTCCTTCTTTGATGTTTATCAAACTGCAGTTGACCAACTCTGATTTAATTATCATGGACCAAAAATTGTCTAACCAAGCAATGAGTCCCCAGTCACCATTTGCATTGCCAGTACAATTGGTGCAGTCAGAAGTCATAGACTTATGAGAGTACTTGTCGACTTAGGCTCAACAGTATCTTTGATAAAAATCTGCTGTGCCACAAACAGTAGTTGCGATGACAGTTAGCACAACAAGAAATATTACTACTCTTGCTGGGAAAATCCAAGCACAAGATGTTGTGATCCTCAGAGATCTGAGGCTGCCTGATTTGATAAAAAAGGTGTGTTGGTCAACAATAGGCCCTTGTTTTTGATTATGACAACATCAAGTATGATGTCATCCTGGGTACAATTTTTCCTCTCAAGAGAAGGGACTAAACTCAATTACTCAGAAGGAAAAATGGAATGGTTTGATTGTTCCATACCATTGTGACCACCTGGCAATCTGGACTCCACGAACTTTGATGCCATTGAAGACATATTCTTCATTCAAGATGAAGAAGAACTGTTTGGTAAAGAATGGCTATAGTAATGTGACAGAGATACTTGATGCTAAATACAAGTTTACCAATGTTGCTGATGTCTTGGACAAGCTGACACACCTCAATGCACACCAAAAGCAGATTTGCCCAAGGTGTTACAAGACAACAGCAAGATGTTCAATGGAACACTTGGCACCTCCCCACAAAGAAAGGTACACACTGATTTCAAACCTGATGCCAAGCCTGTACATTCATGACCTTACCCATTCTTTTGTGTGCATGTGAAAATGTTCAAGACAGAACTTGACCACCTTGTTGAAATTGGAGTGCTAGCTCTTGCAACAGAGAATGAATGGGCTTTGCCATCCTTGATTGTTCCCAAAATGGACAGCCATGTATGCTGGATCAGCAACTTGT
>JALLPD010002296.1:0-17762 GCA_036940065.1 Cyclotella cf. meneghiniana
CACTACTTTTTATACTAGCTTGGCCAAAATGGGGGGGGTACACTTTTGGTTTGGGGGTTACACTTCGTAAGAACACACTGTAGTGTCTGTCCCCCGGAATAAAGTCCGAGTTCGTATGGTACCCGGGCTGTCGTATCTTGGACACGGGCTCAGTTTCTGAAACAAAGATTTTGAAAATACCTCTACTTTGAAAAAATCTTGAGAACGAACGTCGTTACGACAATACAATAACTGTTATTGTAGTCAACAGAAGATGTACTTGCAACAATGAGAGGATTATCTTCACTACTTTTGGCGGCAACGTTTCTGTCAAAGGACAACTTTGCCCTTGCATTCAGCCGCCCAAGCCAATGGCAGCGGGGACGCACTGCGTGCATGGCAACGGCAAACCGACGTGACTTCGTTTCTACCGCTACAGCCACTTTCGCCTCCATTGGTGGATTTGGCACATTGTCATTCCCATCAGAGAGCTTGGCTGATGTTTCCGATGGTGATTCTCTTCCTCAGGGAGCAGCGCAGTTTAGTCGGGTGATTAAAGTGAGAGCTCAACTAAAGGTGAGAAACGGCACTGAGAAAAAAAGCAACGCCTACTTTCGTTAAGCTTTCAAATTGACTTGCTGGACTGATCTTTCGATGTGCACCTGCGAAATTCAGAGCGTGACGAAACGAGTGACTGAACAATCTTCAGAAATCGATAAGAAAGAATGGGACAAAATTGACGATTTTCTTCGTACTGTCTATTCTTCTGCGGAAGACATGAAAGTGATCGCAAGAAGTATGGATCCAGCCAAATATTCAAAAGCAGAGGAGATTGTTAAGCTATTGCAGAAGTTGGCCCAGGCTGCGCAAGGACCAGTTTCCAAAAGGGACGCAGAGGGTTTTGGGTCCATAGCAACAAAAGCTGACAAGTTATTTGAAGATTTTCTTGATCTTTTGAGGGACATTCCAGATGAAATTTGAGACGTTGACTGTAGGTTTTAAGCTGACTGCGCCCACATGGAAGAGAGTTGAACAACAAATATCCAACTCTAAATTCTAACACCTTTTTCACTGTATCAAAAGACTAACCCCACACTAGAGAGAATTCAGAGTCAAATACATCCTCACTGTTCATGTTGACCTTATTGATTTTCTCAAGTCTTATACACACTTTAAAGAACCCAAATGTTTTTGAGGTCCATTGTCAACATGATAAATTAACAAATTCCTTCATCACCTTTAAGTAGCCAAATCTACTTGGTCATTCCATAGTCATGATTACTGAAATGATGATAATAAGTCTGATCTGTTTGAGAACTATGATTCAACAAACATTTGATTAGATCAAATTCTATGTAGCATTTCTTACTAAAATTCCTGCTTTGTTGTGCTTGAACAACTGCATTATTGTCCCTGACAATATGCAATGCAATATTTTGATACTAAATCATGTTGAACGTCAGTAATGATATAAATGGGCCATCCAGATAAATTAAACATTCACATACCACCTAGCCATCACTAACATAGAAATAAACTCCTAGACAAATCCCTAATGTTTATCCAAGAAATCTCTCATACATCATCTCTCCCTGGATGATAGTCCATCAAAATATTCCCTTTAATCCTGATCTGTTGCGTTTCAAGCATCATGCTCATAAGTTTCAATTTCATTGATTTCACACCAAGTGACATGCCTCATTCAAGCATCATTTTTTTATCAGTAGTGAAGCCATTTCTAACAGTATTCCAAAAGTCATAGGAACTGATTTCTTAGGAATTGTTGTTCATCATCACTTCTCTCTCCATGATTTCTTGCATACATTTTGGTCCATTTGATTTACTTCCTGATTGTTTCACTTTCTTTATCCATTTATTCAATTTAATATAACAGAAGACGCTCAGTCAATTTAGTATTTTCTGGGTTTGAATGCATCATATCATACTAAGTAAACTTGCTCCTGCCTCTTGTAATGCTATCTTAGTTATGCCAATTGACCAGTATCTATCAAGATCATTTCCAACTGATAGATAATAAACTTCATCAGTCCACATTTTTTTCTTGAGCATGTCTTTGGTCAGCATCATTATAAAATTCCAAAATCTAATACAACCACGAATCTTGTAATTTCTTACTGAAACAAAAATCTGTGCAATTCTTCTTTTCTTCATATTTGTCATCTTGCATGAATAATCATATTTCATCTATACATCCTTTGATACATATCTTCAGTAGATACCCTCATCAGTAGATTCAACATTATCATTTTCATCGATATTCAAGTGCTCCATAGTAGTTTTTTCTGCTGTCTCCCATTCTAGTCTCAACTTGATGGGCATTGAGAGGAGAGCCAAACATTCATCTTGAAGTATTGAATGATGGTATTCTGATTTGTTCATTGTTGAGAGGAAAAAGGTTTCATTCTTTGAAAGAATTTCTTTCAATGAAAGTTTGTCTATGAAATGACTGTCAATTTCACTAACACACAGGTATAAATTTATTTTCATAAACAATCCCATATCTCAGTGCAAAGCACTGACTAAATGGCAACTCAGTCTACAAATTCTGACAAATCAATTATTCAATTATAATATTTAAAATTCTAATACCATAACCTTGCATCAAATTTTTCTTATCCACCATTGTCCAAAAGCCACCCCTTACTACTGCAGGAGTGTCGAACAATTACATTACCATACCCAAGAGCCAAATGAAAGTGATCAAACTGAATCATCACACTGCACATACCATGCTCATTAAGATTGGCTTGATTATAAGGACTTACTTGATCTCTTGACTGACACTTCTGGTGAAATATGAGACGCTGGAATGATGACAACATTTAAATTTCTGTTTTATAAAGAGGAATTCTTCATTTTGAGAGTTGATTCATCAATACGAAATAGTCATAGAATCCTTTTGATGTGAGACCCCACTCCACAGCGAATATAACGGAATAAATTCAAATTTGAACTAATTTATCTAATTTTTGTTAAAGAAGTTTGGGTCTAAACGAAACTTTGATTCGAAACGAGCCATCCATCTGTCAAACACATTTTTTGGCACCACCATGTTTCCTGCTCCCCCACCTCCACTGTCAAAAGATTGCATATAGTTGAACAAATCCAGTGCGATATTCTTTGCCACGTGTACTGTTCTATCGGGCATAGCTCCGACATTAGTAATATTCCCAAGGGGCTCTATTGAAACACCTAAGTTAACTGTGACGATGCTGCCGCATGGAGAATTAATGGCACTGCTAAGTGTTTCGTTTGTTGACCACCCAGTGCGAAAGACTCCGGAGGGCTTGTGGTTGGCTATGGCTCCCACTAACTCAAATTCTGTTTTTGTTGGAGTGGCCAAGAATGAGGTCAAAGTCGCGCCATGCGGTGCTGGCGTGGAGACGATTTGCCAGTATCTGACAACACAAGGACAAATTTGTGGTAAAACGAAGTTTAAGGATGAATGTGAAAATAATGAAAATACGGTGAAAAAGAAAAATAGATATTTCAGCGCAAACATAATCCAGTTCTTGACTCACAATATGGCACCATGGTCGTGTGGCAGCGAGACTCCTGGTAGAAGAAAAAAAACAAGCTCGCTTATTGTTGATATATCTTTGCCGCTGATTCCGCTGAGGCCAAGAGCAAATTTCATTCCAGAGGCATCGGAAGGCTGAAAGTCTGTTCGAACGAATCCTCCAGGAATGATGACCCCGAAGGCCTGCGGTGACAGAGCGGTATGACTTTGGTTCATTGTTCTCTCCTAATTTGGTTCCTCGTACACTCTGACATCGAGATGGCGAGATAAAAGTGGACAGATTATAATATAATAAGTGAGGATGAAGGACGAACACAGGACACGCGGAATCGCGAAATTTCTGTTATTTCAGCTCTAGGTAGGAATCTGTAACATCGCCAAAAAACCTTTTCCTCCAGACGTTCAGTATTGTACAAATATCGTAACCTTTTAGTGTTGCCCTCCTGAAGTACCGTAGTAATCCGATGGACTGAGTATCGTACGGAATTGTACAAAACAATACGATGCAATTATTGGAACTCCGCTGTAGACCCACAGCATGTTTCTATCGTAAGTTATGGTGTGTTTGACACATCCTACCTAGAGCGATGGGCACACTTCACACAATCGCGCCATTTTTACAGACATTTCCATTGAGGTTGAGGGAAATGATCTTTTATAATAATTGTTTTATGATTTTGTCAGCAAAAGCTAGTAATTAAATGCAATGACAATTATTTCAATAAAAATACAATTTAATACAATAAGACTATTTATGAGACTATTTTTAAATAAGACTATTTCCAAACCTCAGGAATAGTGCTATCGCTCGGGAATTGCTATCCCTCGGGAATAGTGCTATCGCTCGGGAATAGTGCTATTTTTCGGTTATATAAAGCATATCGACGTAGGAATAGTAGACAGCCACGTATATTTTGGGAATAGTGGAATTCCTTGGAAATAGCGCTATCTCTCGGGAATAACGCTATCTCTCGGGATTACTACTATCCCTCAGGAATAGTTCTATTTATAGCACTATTTCTGAGCGATAAGCTTATTTGAGAAATGAAACTATTTTCTACTGCGGTATTTGACCAGTTTCTTGAATATAAAATATTATGTTTAAATAAGCTTAGCATTCTCTCCATTTTTACTTTTTATATTGACTAGTCCCTCAACCTCAATACATCAAGCCAGTTGCATGGGAATGAAAAAATGACAGCCATGTTCATCATGAGAAATATCTAAAAGGATGTTTGACATTAAAGGAGCATAACTCAGGAAAACTCTGTGGTTTTGTTAATAGTTTTTATACAAAGTCTGCTGTTAATAAAATTAAATCAAGTGATGAGTCAGAAGAAATGATAAAAAAGAACCTACTTCCTGAACTCATTGTTGATTCACCAGATAGTGTCAATCCTAATTCCATTCAAAAGTTGAAATGTCTATATCAAAGTGGGCAAGGCACAGCATGATGCTTTGATTGAATCCCCTGTACCAGAAGAACAGGGGTGTGTTGTTGTTCATTAGGCCATACAATAAAAAAGTGACACAGTATACATCAAGGACATCAGTCCTTTGTTCCATCAGAGAAAATGATTCAAACAAGCCTCAACAAACTTTCTAATGAATGCCACTCTCCAAATCTACCAAGACTTCTTCAACACAAACAGATTACAGATTCTACAAAAATTTCATGCTCTTTGATTTATTAAAGAGGATGACTAGAAAAGGGGAAAGCATCATACTATATAACAAAACAACAAGAATCAAAACACTGTGCATCTCATGTGCCTCTGGAGCACAGTCGTTGATGCTATCTCAACCAAAATTATCTGTAATGAATGAACAGATAGGTGTTCTTTTTACATCATTTGCATTTGATGAAGTTAACTACCATGGACATTTGGAGAACTCCAATAGTTTGTTGGACCTTGGACATTTACCCTCAAAATCAATATAAACTATCTCCCATGCAATCACTCTTCTTTATTACAGGAGAAACCCGATGAAGGAAAACTCCAATAATATGGCAGTCATCTGTGGAGGTCTTGATGTATTTTTTGACTTTGATAAGTCTTCAAGCATCCTCTTGTCCTGTCTGTTGCAAATGTCAATATCAGTCATGAACATGTTTAATGTTGAGACCAACAAAAGAATTCAGATATTTGTTTTCAATCTATTTGGTTTTTACAAATCTGGAAAGAATCAAGAAGGAGTACAAAAATATTCAGATCTGTTCTTATTACTTCTTGGTCCAAAAATTAGTGATGCAAATAATGCTGTTCAACTTCTTGCGAGGGTGTTTTCAACTTGTAGCAGCAGCACATATTTGTCTGGACCTTCAATACAATGAAAATCTTGACAGTAAACCTTTATTCAAATACCTTCAATGATGCTTTCTTTCATGATTACATCAATTGTTTCATGGATTTGCTAGCTGCATGATCATCATTGAGAACATTGGGTGTACAGTATGAGGATGATATCACAATGAACCCTCCTTACTCATCATCTGCTGTCAAATTTTTCTGAACTTCCTGAATGAAAGGGTAGGTCCCCTAAAAGTTTCCTCTTCAATGCATGTTACAAGTGTTATAGGTGATATCTTTGGGACAGAGTCAATTGTCAATGCTATTGAAGTTTCACCTGACCACATCATCAAAAGATTAGTATAGCTTCAATTCAAGACAATACCCATGAACTTGGATGTAATGAGATTCTTTTCAGAAGAAAATTGGACTAAAGCCAATCTCTTGATTGAAAATGTTTGTGCATCAACAATCCAGATATACAATGAACCTTTTTATGGATTGTACAGATCATGGTGTATCTGCTGCAAGGAACATGTTTCTCTATCTGGAAGCTTAAAGTTTGACTCCCTCCATGGTGCCCTTGAATAAATTTCCTTTGTATTTGTATTTCATCAAATTATTAGGGATATTCATTCAAAATCCACTGCAAAGGGTACAGAAGGGTTTAACTGCCCTAACTTGTTACTTCCTCATTCCTCACCATCTTGTTTCAAATTCAATGCCTGAAATAATTTTATGTGCACCCATTTCAGTGGAACATGACAACTGCCTTGGGAATGACCAACACATTATGTTTGCCATCATAAATGAGATAAATTTGATTGCACACAAATCTTTCAGTTGAGTTAATATTGTGAAATACCTATTTATTGGCAATTATCTAGCTTCATCCTATGAATTTTTTCAAACTCAATACAACCAAGTTTTGGCAGGAAAAAATATCAGAGGTTTTTACAAAACCATCAAGAAATCTAATTGATTTGGAGGATGTAGATGAATGGGAGTGTGAACATCTTTTATTGGATGATATTCTGCTGCAAATGCCAATAAGATTATGTTTGTGTATTGGTTAAATGAAAGCTTCCTAACAACTATTCTTGATGATTTTTCATCCTTGACAAATGTGATCTTCTTCATCTCAAAATCATTCTGAAGAATAACCCATACAATAGAAAATTCTTCCATCAACTATGACTTCTTAAATGCTGTCTTGATTCAGTTCCAGAAGGAAGTGAGGATGCACATATACACTGCTAACATTTTCTTCATAAAGATGTTCATAAGAAATTCTAGCATAAACAAAATCACCAGATATTGTTTATGACCCCTGTTCATAAGCCAGATGAGATTCCTATGTAGTAGTAGTATCTTGCTACTTATTTATGATGCAATGCCAATTTTCCTATGAATATTCTTAAGCGATATCCACACTTTTCATCATTTTCTTATGAACAAAAGTTTATTTGTAATGGCTTATGAACAACTCATGAACAAGTGACTGTTGGAGTTTTATGAGTAGGAGTATATTTAAGTTGAGGAATATTTGAATACTTCCTCTGTTCCAAAATAATATGTATATGCTGTAAAATTAAACCTAACCTTGAGCTAAAACTAATGCTAATCTGTTCATTTTTAATTGTCCATGCTCTTTGCTTTGTATGTTAACATTGAAACCTGAGCAACAAAACTATATCAACAGGATAACCATTAGTGATAAATGATTCACAATAAAAGGCATCCTTGGAAGGATAAAAAACAATAGAGACGAAAGTTGTGACTTGCTGCAGTGGGAAGAGTCCACTTAGGGAAAGGTCTTTATTTTGTAATGACAAGAGAATTTGAATCTGTCAAGTTGTTGTTTGATTTCAACAGTTATCCAATAATGGACAATCACATTGGATGCTACACACATTGGATGCTACAATTATGTAACGCCCCTTTGGTAACCTGTTGATTACTATCACCAACAGCTTTCTGTAAGACAAAAGGCATGAAATACACCCAAGATTGTCACTGATTGGAATCAAAGGTTTAATCAAAAACATTAGAGGACATCACTGATGGTTATCACTTCTGAGGGCAAGTGAAGAGGTGAGAGAGATGACAAAGCCATCATAATGAGAGCTGAGGAGGCTGGAAAAAATGGTGTCCTCCTTGATGGACTAAGAAAATGTTAATGGGCTGATAGACAGAATGCAAAGGGTGATTTTGACTAATCCAACTTGCCTGGTGACTTGGTGACAATTTTCTTTGGCAGATTTGCAACAAGTGGAAAAATTTAGTTTCAAGGAGAGGAGGGAGAGGAGTAGCAAGGGAAGGAGTGTTGGTAGAACATTGGCCACTGTGGGAGAAAGTTGTTATCACTCTTCTTGCATTGCTGATAAAGATGAAGAGGATGACAAGGAAGAGGCAAGATATCTACAATTGAACTGAACCCCAACACAGCCGAACCAGCCACTGCAGAACCCAACAATGCCACCAAACTGAACACTAACAAACCAACCACATCCAAAACAGACAAAGCCTAAACCACTGTCAATATAACTGCCTCCACAGCTTTGCCAACAGACCTAGCCAAACGGGAGGCTGCTGAATTGGAAGCCATGTCACTAGAAGCTGCTTGGCAATTATGGAAGAACATGATGCCAAAAGAACTAACAACCACCAAACTGGAAGTGACAGAACCCAACAAGCCAAAAGAAATAAATGGAGACATTTGAAGAATGCCAAAATGGTGAGAATTGTGTGTGTTCTCATATAATGAACTGTTGCATCATAATGAGTTTGAGAACTGTTTTCAAAGCAACTAACTGGTGATCTTTGACACCTCTGAATTCACACATTTCTGCAAACCAGACGCAATTTGAACAGATTTTGACAGAAGAAAAGGTGAAAAATTCAACCATTTTACCTTAGTCTGACCAATCAGTTCAAACTCAGAGCTCTTGAGCAATTCTACACTTGCAGCTGGATATTGGTCCTTATTCTTTTTAAGCCAATTTTCAATAGTGTACTCAACATGCCCTGCATAATGATCCACTCACCACTCACACTTGGATGGATTAAAATTTAATAGAGATGAAAATTGAGACTTGCTGCATGGGAAGTGCCCTCATAGGAAAATGTCATTATTTTGCAATAACAAGGGGAATGAGGATCTGTATAAGTGGGTTTTTCATTTCTACCAATTATTCAACAGTAGACAATCATATAGGATGCTTCAACGATGTAACACCCCTTTTGTAAGCTGTTGATTACTACCAACAGCTTTCCATAAGACAAAAGGAATGAAATACACCAAGGATTGCCACTGATTGGAATCAAAGGTTTAATCAAAAACATTAGAGGACTTCACTGATGATAATCACATATGAGGGCACAAGGAGAGTTGACAGAGATGATGAAGTCAACATAATGAGAGCTGAGGAGAATGGGATAAATGGTGGGCTACTTGATTGACTGACAGATTGTTGTTGGGCTGGTAGATCAAATGCCAAAAGTCATTTTGACTAACCCAACTTGCTAGGTGATCTGGTGACACTTTCTTGGTGGATTTTCAACTAGTTAGAACAATTTAGGGTCAAAAAGAGGAGGAAAATGAGTAAGTAGTAAGAGAAGAAGTGTACGTAGAACATAGGCCACTGCGGGAGAAAAATGTTCTGCTTCTTCTTGCATTGCTGATGCTGATGATGATGCTGATGATGACAAAAAAGCAAGAGGAAAATTGCCACAATTAAACTGAAGCCCAACATAGCCAAACCAGCCACTGTGGAACCCAGCAATGCCATCATCGGACTTGTTATATGATCTCAACCAATTATATTCAACAGGAGACTAATTAGATGAGTCATATGTAATGCCTGTGTGGGTCAATTTGATTACTACCAACAGCTTTCCACACATCACAACATGTATGACAGTTTGCAGCAAGGAAAAAGAAGATGACAATTGGGGAGTTGACAGAGGAGAGGGCAAGGAGGAGTTGTAAAAGGTGATGAAGAGACTACTAAGAAAACACATGAGGATGGAGACTGAGGGAGGTTTTGCCAAGGGACTGATGAACCAAGGCAAATATCACCACAGACTCAAACTTGACTTTTCTTGAGAGAGTTACTGAAGTTGAACAATGACAAAGGGTATAAAAAGATGAGCTTTCACTCCCAAGTTAAACATTAAATTCAATAAGAGTGACAACAAAGTACAAATCCATAAAAAATTCAAGACAAACACTTACACAGTGCTTGCCCCACACAAGGGGAATGCTGAGTACTACCAGAGGGAGAAGGTAGGAATGTAACAGCAATGTTGCTATATTCACAAACGGAGAAAGGATACAATGGAATGTGGGGAGGGACAGTTGGTGGGTGTGCCGGAGTAAGAGTTGGTGATGTCTCTGATGTAAAATACCAGGTGATAAGAAAGGATATGTCAAAGGAGAAGAGTGATGGTTGAGGCATAAGTGATGGGGTAATATTGGTGATCCCAAAGTGACTGTTGGAGATAATGGACAGTGTGTGTTGTGAAGATGTTTTGGGGAGGTCTGGTGGAGTATAAGTTGGTAATGTCTCTGGTGCAAGGTACCAATGGACAAGGGGAGATGTGCACAGAGGGTAGCAATGTGAACTGGTGTAGTATAGGTTGGCAATGTCTCTGGTGCAAGGCACCAATGAACAAGGGGAGATGTGCACAGAGGGTAGCAATGTGACAGCATTGAGGGTAGTGCCATTGTTGAGACATGCAGTGGTTGAGAGGGAGGATGTTATTTTCTGTGACCCTAGATGGGCTCCCATGCTTGATGCATGCATCAGCTCATGGCTCCGTTAAAGTGAGATTGGCAGGTGTTACCTGCAAATTTGAAGGATGGCAGGGAGGAGTTCTGATTTTGGAGGGACAATGATGACAATGGACTGGATTCTGTTGACAAGGACTGTGAGTGCTATGAGGATGGGGCTGTCAGGACCTGCAGTTGAGGGGCTCTGGATGGAAAGGGGGAAGACGCATGCTGCCAAATATGTGATTTTTGTGTTCATCATCATTGTCAGCACATCATCCTCTTCCTGTTGTGGCTGGCCATTGTTGGTGGACCTGTCACCCAAGATCTATGTGGCACCTGTGAATATTCTCTGTGAGCCCTCTTGAGAGAGCACTGTGAATATGTTGTTGTCTTCTTGCATGCTTGACAACCTGTTTTGGCAAGTTGTTTGCACACTGACCAATCCCCACCCACTCTCTCACTTACACTTTTGCCACACACCTTTCAGACATGACTTCTTCACCTATGTCCTCTCCCAATACTAAACCCTTTCTCCCTTGTGGCTCTGATTCTCATTTCATTTTGAGTCATTAGGACACTGGGTCAATTGGCACTTAGTCTCATGTTGATGCCCATTTGGCTGATGATCGTTTGGCTGTGTTGATTGCTCTTGCCCTTAAAAGCCTCTTGACCCCTGGCTCTTTGTCAGCAACTGGAAGCGCTCTCAAGTCTTCCAGCCCCCATGATGCTCCTTGCATGCCCCTTTGCTCTTTTCTTGTCCTTTGTGCTGGTCATTGCTCAAATGCTGAGGTTGCAGTTGGTATAATCCAGGTCTCATGCTTTGACCGTGGTGATATGCCCATGACTCTCACAAGAAGCTTGGGGTTGAGTGTGCACCAAGCTAACACTATGTACCCGATTGGCTGACAATCATTTGGCCGCATTTATTGCTCTTGACCTTAAGAGTCTCTTGATTCCTGGCTCTTCATCGGTGACTGGGAGCACTCTCTAGTCTTCCAGCCCCCTTGATGCTTCTATTGCACATACCTTTGCTCTGGTCTTGGCCTTCATGCTGGTTGTTGCTCAGATGTTGAGGCAGCTGGTAGATTCCAGGGCTTGTGTGTTGATTGTGGTGATATCTCCATGACTCTTGCAAGAAGCTTTGGGATCTAGTGTGCACCAAGCTCACAAACAACAATGAAGCAAACTCAGAGACCAGAAGAGCAACCTTTTTGGTGCTGTGTTCAGTATGGAAGAGATTTACATTTAAGGTGTGTGCAATGAAAGAGGGGGATGCATTTTTTATGTAGAAAACATACCCAGAATGAGGATTTTTCAGGAAAAAGTTCTGTTTATAATGATGTTTGTATGGAGTTTTTTTAGCTGCTGATTTTTCTATTTAGTTGAGAGCTGATATTTTTCCAAATTTAATATATAAGGATGTCCATAAGGCACTTGTTCATAAGGTTTTTTATAAGGAGACTCCAAAAGTCAAAAACCTTTTGACAATCAGAGATATTTTTTAAAAGAATGTTCATTAAGAACTGTGTTATAAACATTATTTTGAACAAAATGTTAGCAGTGTCATGTGCTAGTACAGCACTACACAAGCAAGGTATCCAAAAGCTGCTGAAAATCAGACCTCATTAGGTTACAAACCCCTGACAAGGTGTCACTACAGTAACATTAGAATCAAAACAGACATTGTTCCTAGATATTCCTCATTTTCCAAAAATTGGAACATTCATATGTTTTCTCTACCTAACTAGGCCGCTGTCAAAGTACTGACATATGTTAGATGGTGTGCTTCCTACAATTAAAGGAAAGACAAAGTCACATGTTTTTTCTTGTGAAAAAGCAATGAAATCCTGTATCAAACAGATTTTATGACTTTACTAACTCAGGGTCATCGTGCTGGCAGATGAGCTCATTCTTGATGATCATCATGACAGAGTCCAAAATTGTTCTAGATTTTTGAACAAAAAACATCACAAAGCTATGATTCAAATCACTTTGCCAATGATTATCATAGTCTGCTAAAAATTATGAATCAGTGTTGCACCAACACCCAGGATGCAATAGGCATTCACAAGCCAACTGCTTGAGCAAAATTTTCCTTCATGAGCTACATCACTCTTGAAGCATGGAGCAAATCACTTCAGTGCAATACTCTTCTGGGGTATTAATGAATGACAGACATTCAAAGCTGCGTCAAACAAATAGTTGATACTAGCAAACACTAAAAGCTCCGTACAAACATGTTACTAAAGTTTCTCAAAGCCATAAAAAACTGTTTGATTGAGCTTTGGTGATTTGAAGAACCCACGTGTCTTCCTCAACCTTTCAATATGAGGGTAGATACCAAATAAAGATAGAGCATAAAAGTCCACAAAAAGATACAAGATAATGAAAGGAAAATATACCTTGAGGACAGGAGTGTTTAGTTAACAGTCATCACCAGGATTGGCTGTGCAACAAAAAACAATACCCAGATTAAAAACAGTCTTACAGTACATAAAAAAATGGTTCCTAACAGAAGCAAAATGGACACCTAGTTAGGAAGTTGTCCAAGCTCAAAGTACCAGTGCAGTAATGCAGATGACAAAAATGTTCACATCTGCAGCAACAAAGACTTCAAAATATGTCTTTCAGTATTAGTCAGGGCACCAATGTATTAGTTATCTTGTGCACGTCTACAAGACACTACAGAGGTTACGACCGATTCCAGTCAAGCAATGGACAGCACAATCACAGTTTCTCCTTGTGATTCACTAGCACATTCATTGGAGCTAATAATAGCCAAACAGTTCTCATCATGAACTCATTTGCAACAATTAATGAATTGACTTCAAATGCTAGCTTGGATAACCACTGGTAAAGAAAGGTTAGGTTGGTATCATCAGGTTGCAAGAATCAGGTTTGTACATCAACCCGATTGCCAAACTCTGCACAAAACAAAGAGGACATATGACAAACCTAAAGTCATCTGATAACAAAGGGTCAAAAATCAGATCAACACTCACTGAACAATCGCTCATACAAGAGAATCAAAACTACAGGGTTGTTCCCGTTCTTCAAAGACCGTTGGGCAAGACACTAGGATTAACTTACCTCTCTCACAACTGATTGTAGAAGGAAGTGCCAAGGCAGTACTATCCAGCCCATGACACAGAATGCAACAAAGAGAAATCTTTAGTGTTAGACAAATGTTGCCACAACAAAGTCCAAAGCTACCAAACCATGTGTTGAGTATAAAGTATGCTTTCATTCTTGTATAGCATCTTGCAATGCAGAATGCAAAAACACAGTAAACAAATTAAATCAGTGACCATGTAACCTTTGCGGATTCAAAGATAAAACTGTGAAAATTCAACAATTGTCTTCCTAAGACAAACAACATCTAGTGTCGATTCTCCTATGTGACCTTCTGACAGGTTATGTTCAGAAAACTCCGCGGAGCAACAAACATGGCATCTATTTAGTAGGGATGCATACAGTCACCTTACTAGGAAACGTCTCTTCTCTAAGCAAGAATTCATGGATGACCACTGGTATAGTGTAACAACTTGCTGCACAAGCCATAACAAGGTGTAAGACTCAACTGAGCAACAAAACAAGTAAGCAAAGAATCCATGAACTTTGTTCTTGTCAAGCCACAGCAGAACAAATAGTGAGTAATCCTGCCAAATAATGACTATCATGTCCCAAAAAGGATAAAACAAATGGGAACATTTCTCCACAGAGAGATTTGTTACTTTTGCAAGCATCCATGCAAATCAGATTTGATAACAAGCCACTTAACACAAAAGATTGGTAGAGCTAAATTAGCTTGTCACACTCACACAATCATAACACCATGTGAAGTTTAATTAGATTAGTGCATTCAAGCCATGAAGTATCTACATGGTTCCAAATACAATACGATAAAAGTCAACAACTGTAATTTCAAAAAAAAACAGCGAGTAACTGACATGAATGAAGTGCACCACTGCTGTATGTTGTCATTACTACCATCAAGAGTCCAGGTGTTGATATCCTTTGAGGATACTCATGACAGAACAAACAGAAATGCAGTCAAATTGAATCCCACCTCTCACTGGCCCACTAAGACAGACATTGACATATATGCCTTGCAATGATCAAAAACAATAACAAATGTGATTAAAGATCGCTCACTTGCCAGTAGTTGACTCAATGAGTAACTATTCCCATGGATACATAGGGGCAGATAGCAAGAAAAAAGCGACTAATCAGCACAGAGTATGCTTGACACAGATAAATGATGACAATCTGCAGCATACTGCTCAGCTCCTTAGTGATCAGACCTTGTTTAGTATCCACATTGTTCAGACATAGTGACAATCAAAGTGCAGTTGTGACATGAGCCAAGGATACTCCCTGAGGGCATTACTCTTGAAATGCCCTTAATCAGGACAGAAGATTTTTCCTATTCACTTTGTGGAATACAAAGGAAGTGCACAATTGCCAAATGTTAATTTCTCAGAAACAAATATACAAAACATACATGCAAAGTCAGGATATCTGTCAGAAACATTTATCTAATGAAATAAACATTCTAAGAAACCTTCCTGAGCAATAAAATTTCCCTTATAGTTAAATCAGTTGCAGAAATAATTAATTCTTGCAACTGCTGCAGTCTACTGCCAATATCCATGAGAATAGAACACAACTGCAGACAAACTAAATTGAATTTGATTTTCATGTACAATACATGATAAACACTTGAGGACTGGCCTTCTGCAGTCCTCAGTTAGAATTCATTTAGATAGTTCATAATGTTATTTCCAATCATCAGGAGATAACTGTTTTACTCTTCCTTATCTACAACTACCTCTTCCTAAGTTTTGGCTTAGGTCTAGTTAAACACTCCCCTTCTTGCCTTATGAACATCATTTGACATCCAGTGCAAGTCAACCAAAGTCCTCTGAAACAAAAATCCAAGTGAATAAAACACTAGACATCAGCATCAAACATATCATGTGGATGCTTGACCTGCTGGACAAATACTGGCCATGCCAGCAGCATCTAGTGGCATTGTGTTCCCCTAACAAACACCAATGTACCATTCATTAAACACCTAATGTGCAGTGCTCACCGCCTCATGTAGTGATGCAATACAAAAGATGAGACTTGTTGTTTGTCTTTCCCTTCTAGCACACGGACAGAAGCAATAGAAGACAACATTAGCACCAGACCAACTTCACCATATCCTCTCATGGTCATAGTCACATGGTTGGTAAATACACTACCATAATATCAAGGTATTTGACCCCACAGTAAACAGTCTGTATGGATGTGATACTTGGCTAATCTCAAGAATCATAGAATTAGACAACCAGGGTTTCATGCGGAAGTAAGCCATTACCATTCTGGCTAAGGAGAGAATATAAACACATCATGGCATAGGACAAGCTTCACTGAAATACATGACCCAAGTCTCTCTCTCCACCAGCACTTATGCTTTTGACCAAACATACTATGATGTATGTTTCACATGTCACCAGCAGCTTGCAATTTTTCCTTTTTTAAAACAATGTTTTTCAGCAAGCCTGGCTCGCCCAGGATTTTTCCTTGAAGTGGTTTTTCCAGGAGCTACAGATTTTCTATCAAGACAAGGTTTTTTGCAGACAAATGAATTCATTTCCTCAGTGAGGTTTTCTTTCCCATGTGCCACCATGATTCTCCAATTGTGGGGGTGAGTGACAGGTGCCAAGTATCTACCTCAACTGAAGTACCTTTAAATACTTCAAAAATAGAAGTGACCTCTAAAATTTTTGAAGTTATTCTTTGGATACCTTGCATCCCAAGTGTCAAGGAAACCCTGCCACCAGGTGGGATCAAGACCAAGTAGTCTTACAACACCAAGAGTTCTGGTCAAGGCCAAGATAGCCAGCAATACCCAGTTAGTCTTCAAGACCAAGTTATTTTTCAAGACCAAGATAATATGGAGTACTGGTTGACATTTGCCATTTAATTAATATGAGGACTAACAATCACTAGTCCTCACTTTTGATTAGTCAAAATAGCTCAAAATTTCCAAATAAATTTCAGTCAACTGTATAGCCTTTTCTAGTACTACATAAAAACTTCTACAAACAAACAGTTCATCTCATACCCAGTGGAAGAGCAGAGAGCAATTGCAGCAGAATTCTATCTAGTATGTACACAGGGAAGCAATAGTTGTTCTGGAGCAACTGACAGTATATTGATGTTGATATGGATATTGAAACCCATTTTCAAGGAAGCAAAGAAGGCTGGCATGGGTCAACAGAATTTCTTGTGGCTGCAAGAACAAATTTTTGATCAACTGTCACACAGTATCAGATTGTCATGGTCATATTCTTCATGTATGCATTAAGTATAGGGGTGCATCTGCTCATTGTCTAGCTTTTGAAGCAAATGACTAACATAATTGGATCGAAATGGACCAATGTAGAAAGATTCAGATAAGGATAGAGGATAGGTTTGTATTCTTTGGTGACAATGCCTATTTGAACACTTCATATGTGGCGACTCTTTTTCTTAATGCTTCAGAGAATCTAGGGAGCAAGTGCAAGGACAATTGCAACTTCTGTCATTCCCAGCTTTGTATAAGAATCAAGTGCATGTTTGGTATCCTGGTTCAGAAGTGGAGAACACTCAGCACTGCAATGTCTCATAATGTATAATTCTGCACTACTGTCCAATTGCCTTGACCATGTCTTGACTGGGTGAAAAATCGAGTATGTAGACATGTCTTGACCCCATCTTGACCACATTAGGCCATTGGCACTATCTGAAATCTTAATGAATTTTGGTTTAGACATGCTTTCTGCTATATGAGTAACTGCTAATTTTCATCATCTAAATCATTAATCTTGCTCGGGACATGGTCAAGACATGATCAGGGAAAAATACAGCAGGTCCAGATATGATAAAACATGTCTTGACCATGTCTTGACTGCGGAAGAATATTTTTGAGAATGTTAGATTTTTGTCTGATATGAGTAACCAAATCAAGTCAAGATATGGTCAAGACATGGTAAAGATGTGATCAAGATATAGTCAAGATGATCAAGACATGATCAAGAAATTGTCAAGACATGGTAAAGATGTGATCAAGAAATGGTCAAGACATGATCAAGACATGATCAAGACATGATCAAGACATGGTCAAGACATGGTCAAGACATGG
>JALLPD010002297.1:0-10398 GCA_036940065.1 Cyclotella cf. meneghiniana
ATTCCGGGTTCCGCCGGAATTCCGGCGGAATTCCGCCGGAATTTGCAACCTAGCCCACAAATGCACCAAATAGTTAGTGTTTCAGCTGCAATTGGGGCATAATGGCATAACACATGTAAATGAGGTTGATCACTTGGGCAATGGACAGACAAGTCCAAGTGCAAAACTGGGCAAGAAACTACTATGAGTTGTGGTATGTTAGACACACCATAGCAATGGGCACACTTTACAAAATCTCACCATCTGTACAGATATCTTCATTTTTAAGCCCTTGATTCCCTTTTTAGTCTAAACACTATGGTGATAGCTTCTCCATGGGACGACCAATCTGGTTATTTGTTGGGCTCCTTGTAGTTCCTCTTGGTTCCATTGTTATTGTTTATTGCTGTTTTACTCACCACACAACACCTTGCTTATTTTGTGCTCCTACGTATGTAGTAATTTTTTCCCTGCTCCACAACAAACAAGATCTTTCATTTGCTCCCACTACCGGAACGGGTCATTCCAATTGTCGGTATTGTCGCCACATCACACGGGCGCACATGTGATGTACAACGCTTCAGTTACGGAAATGCGCTGCTGTTGGGAAGGACCGCACGCAGCTTTGGTTGATTGTTGCATCTGCCATGGAACCGGACAAACTCATGGCTTGTTTTGTTCTAAGTGACGGGAGAACTCATTTCAAGTTTTTAGAATGTAAGCTAACTTTTTTTACATTAACAAAAAGAAACTGAAACTTATAGCTAAAATGTAAATAACAATAAATTGTTCTTAGGTTTGGTGGATTGTTGCATCTGCCGAGAAATGGCCCTGTACAAACTCGTGGCTTTCCGGACAACCGCTCCTACGCCTAGGCGACTACCTTTGAGTGCCCGCATCAGAAAATGTCACCCAAGCAATACATCCCCCTCGCAAATCCCAACCCTCTTCCATGGTAAGTAAATACAGCGATCAGAGTTGCACAGGGAGGGGAGGTTTGCCATGGTTGGGGCAACATAAAGATGGGCGGTGAGTGGGCAATGAGTGGGCTAGAGGGTATGTACACAGCCTCCTACTACCAAAATAAATTGGCGCAAACATGGGGGCATAACAAAAATGATTAAAGTACGGTAGTAACTACCATAATTATTTTTTTCTCGTTTTCATTTCACGTGCTTTAATTCCAAAATCATGGTGCAAAAGCACACTTCACATCAAATCATGCTGTGCCTAACGCACCGTAACTTACGGTACGATCTTTTTTCTGCCCGTAAACTTTGCCTTTTAGACTTGGATCATTATTTCCCTCCACTGTCACCCATCCCACACCAAGCAAACAGAGCTACAACCGGACAACGGCCCCCAACCTAACTAGCATGATCACCGCCAAGCATGCTAGGCGAATGGCTCTGGATGCATGCACATTATCATCATTGCTCATACGCCGAGTCCTTCTGACAAAGCCAGCCACCCTTGCGGCTTACCGTGAAAAAACAAGAGAGCTTCTTCTCGATCAATCTCGTTTACCTTCATCAGCACCGTCGGCAGCGTCGCCATCTCCAATATCCAACGCCGACAGACCCAATTTAGCTGCTATTAAGGTGCTTGAATGGGAAAGGGAGTGGAATTTAATGAAATACTATGGTTTTCGAGAATATGGCAGACGCTTATGGGGTTCTATGATCTCGAGGAGTCATGCAAATCACAATACTGGGAAAGGTTCAAATGGTGCAAAAGTCGCTTTCATGATAACATCTGAGCAGCGGCATTTTCTCTCAAGTGAGTTGGGATACAGCGCAGAAGACATTCGTTCTTTCAAACCTATCGAGGCGCTCTTGCTGGTGAAAAATTCGGTTAAAAAGGAAAGTGATGAGCCTAGTTACGATTTTAGATCAAAACTGAAGGAGTTGGTTGATGAGAATGATCGGCTAATGAAGGCTGAGCATCAGAGAGCACAGCAGGAAGGCACAGAGAATGTCCACTTTAAAAAATCCAACGTATCTCCAAACAACGTGGACATTGCACTCAATTCGTTACCGGAGGACCTACTTCGAGCTCACGCGAAACCTGATGTGGCAATGGCATTAATGAGTACGCAAACGCGTGAGCAACAAAATTTCTCGCAGTCTGAAGTACATGAAGTCAAAATGGAAGATGAAAATCAACTTGAGACAACAGAAAAAGTCGAGCAGCTGGAAACTTTGAAACATTATGTCTCACTTTCCTCACCTGTCACATCAACCCTTGAGCAAGTCGTAACACCTCGCAATTCTGAAGAACTTCACATGAAGCCCGATGTGGCAGCAGCATTTCTAGCCGCACGGCAAAATAAGCAGATTGATCAGCAAATAGTAGTAGATCTCGACAAAGACGATGAATCAGACACCGAGCCATGCTGGTACGAAGTCGTCCAGGTAATTACAGACACCTCCAAACCCACATCAATAAGAAATGACGACAATGTGAAAGAGGTACGGATAATTGCTCTGTTTTCCACAAAGAAAGAAGCTTTTGAATGTGCACGTATCAAAGAATCATTCCAGGGTCGTGGGAAACAAAATGAGCGCGTGGAGAGTAGTTTTCTTGTTCGGCGTCGTTGGAATGTGTAGAAAAGGAACGTTTTGATAATGTTAACAGTATCTTTGACTATATACGTCCACGGCAAACAAGCCGGAAGAAAGCCCTCGTAACACCAGATGTAATCTGCTTTTATAATGACCCGGAGATCTAATTGCACGATCATCTCGTTGTATTATCATCATTCAGTCATCGGTCGATAAACGGTTCTTTCGACCAAACAAAAACACTTTCTTATTACATTGAAGTCATTTACAGTATCCTTAGAAGTGACCCTCCTGGTCAAAGCGCATCAAACGACTGCACATTAATCAAAATATACTGACATGGATAGGCAGCTGTTGTGGGAGGTTACCGAACCTTGTTTTGACTATGGTACAGCCAAACGGGAACAGCAACAAATCAACATGATAAGTTGACCCCATTGATGATCTTGAGGACCTTGTTGTGGTTGATTTCATAATTACATGTTGTTGTTGTCATAGTTTTCATTTATGTGCAGTATATCATGAACACCATTTGAATATAACATTATGTAGGGGTACCGAAGTAATGACATCATTGGAAACAACCATTCTTCATAGACCATTCACAATTGGAGCAGGCTCAACACCAATTCTTTCTCTCAAAACATTCAACTCTGTCTCCATCTCTTCCTCATAATACACACACATCAATCCATTTTCTTTCATATTCCCGCCCACACGTATTGCCCACGGAAAATAAACATTCCACAAAACATCTCTTTCTTCACTGCTCAACCTCAACGACCCTCCTGTTGCTGACAAGGCTGCCAGAGGCAAGCCTGTCTGCATCAATTCTAACCATTTTAATGCCAATTCTCCCAACACTGTGGGTGGTAAACCTGTTAATACGTGCCAATAGTCGTGACATTGGCGATATCGTGTCATGACGTAGGATAGGTCGGTATCCGATAAGAATCGAACGGGAGTGCGTTCGTTCGGATCAAAATTGTGTCTTTGCAAAAAGGTTGCGTAGGCCGCTCCAAAACTGATGGGTTTCGTTTTGTCTATACCATGTTGATTGCTAGTCTTTAAATCCTGTCCTTCATTGTAGAGCTTCAGCAAACCAAACGCCCTTTCAGCAACTTTTTCATCTACCAATGGCCTCTCTCTCAATATCCTGCTTCCGATTTCATCGCGTTGCATACTCTTTTTCATATTAGAAAGGGCATATGATCCAGTCACTTCTCCCACGGCCGCAACGGCATCGGCTCGCGTGGGATCATTGAATGCCGTGATGGAGGAATGTATTAAAGTTGTAAGTCTTTGCAATGGAGAGAGTGGGGGTAGAGAGCACTGGGTACTTTGATGATTAGTGTAACGTGAGGAGGGGGGAAGTGGCGTTCCGAAGAACGGCGCAGACGAGTAGCAGCGCGCGAAGTGCGGCTTCAGCGCTGATATTTCATGACTACTGTAGGGCAGTGCTGTTAAACTTCTACAGATTGTTGAGCAGCGGCGTTGCAGAAAAATAGCCTTGTGTGCTCGATAGGACTGCATGTGATTTGGTGGATTGCTATTGTATGACAATGGACGCAGGCGGCTCCTGTTAGATGTCGTCTCAGATCTCTCGTCAGATGTTCAGACAAGCCAGATTTTGTCCCATCTATGGTAGGTTTTGTGGTCCACTCTGTTCTTGGGGTACGGTATTAACGGAGGCGTGGGCTTGAGCTTGAGTGATCACTTGAGAATGCATGGGCCCACGACAGGTGGAGTCCACTGATGACAGACAGACGTTGAACTTTCTCAGATTGAATGAACGTCAAATTGACGTAGGATTCGGTAATTTCAACGGCGCGTGGACCAACGGTGTCTTTGACGGATTCTTTCACGAGACTTCTGACTCAGTGAAACCACATTGTTGATTCTTTACAATGGAATTTATAGTATCTTGCTTCAAGTTAGTGCGTCAGATTGAATGTGTCGTTCCCGCAAATTATGAAGACATTCACGGTTTATCCATTGTATCATCCTGATGTTCCGTGGACGAAGATTTCACCTTCCTCGTGGCGGTTCAATACCCAAAACCATAGGGTTCATCACAGGAATGCCATCCAACAAACGAAGTTGAAAGAGGTTTGGTATGCAAATCCTGGTTGGATCTTTTCCATCCCCTCACCCTGGTCTAGCATACCATTGAATTTGCATAATTACTGCCATAATTTCTTCTTTGAAAGATTTTCATCCAATCGATCTCTTCAAAGTCTATTATCAGTGTATCAAAATGAAATTCTCTGCCGCCCTTTCGCTCCTCACTGTCACTGGCATCAATGCCTTCACCCCCTCCTCCTTCACCTCCACCACCCCTGTTGCCCATCGCTCCGCTGCATCCACCGCCCTCTCTATGAAGTACAAGGTTGCCGTGGTCGGAGGTGGGCCGTCCGGAGCCTGCGCTGCCGAAATCTTCGCCCAGGAGAAGGGAATTGATACAGT
The DNA here is from genome assembly GCA_036940065.1 of Cyclotella cf. meneghiniana. Classification (NCBI taxonomy): domain Eukaryota; phylum Bacillariophyta; class Thalassiosirophyceae; order Thalassiosirales; family Thalassiosiraceae; genus Cyclotella; species Cyclotella cf. meneghiniana. The sequence goes on from JALLPD010002297.1 coordinate 5,010, forward strand.
CCTCTTTGAGAGAAAGATGGACAATGCCAAGCCATGTGGGGGTGCCATTCCGCTTTGCATGATTGGGGAATTCGATATTCCTGAGAGCACTGTGGATCGTAAGGTGCGTGCGTGTCAGCAAACAGTGGATCCAGTGGCTTGCTCTTGAATCATCTTTTCTTTCGTTTGGAGACGCACCTAAGTTTGCCAAAAGGCTGACAGCAAGCAGTTTACTGACAGCAACTTATTTTTCATCCTACTGTGACTCTGTGATCACAATGCTCTTTACGCCGTCAATTTAACCTCACTCATCGATCATTACCCCTGATACGTTCTCCAGGTTCGCCGCATGAAACTCATCTCACCCTCAAATGTTGAAGTTGACATTGGGGACACCTTGCAACCTAACGAATACATCGGCATGTGCCGCCGTGAAATCTTGGACAAGTACCTCCGAGACCGCGCTGTATCTTACGGAGCCCAGGCCATCCAAGGCCTCGTGACCTCTATTGACGTCCCCGAAGATCACCGCATGAACTCAGAGAAGCCCTACACCATTCACTATCAGGAGTATGCTGAGGGAAATTCGGCCGGTGTTCCCAAGACTATGGATGTCAACCTTATCATCGGTGCTGACGGAGCTAACTCTCGTGTTGCGAAGGCCATGGATGCTGGAGAATACAACTTTGCCATTGCATTCCAAGAGCGTATTAAAATCTCGGACGATCAAATGAAGTTCTATGAGGAGATGGCGGAGATGTATGTCGGTGACGATGTCTCACCCGATTTCTACGGATGGGTCTTCCCCAAGTATGACCATGTTGGTGTTGGAACTGGAACTGTTGTCAACCGTCCCGCTATCAAGCAATACCAAAAGGCGATCAGGGATCGCGCTGGAGATAAGATCGCTGGTGGAAAGATTATCAAGGTCGAGGCGCACCCCATTCCCGAGCACTACCGTCCTCGCCGTGTCCAAGGCCGTATGGCTCTTGTCGGTGATGCCGCTGGATATGTCACCAAGTGCTCCGGTGAGGGAATTTACTTCGCTGCTAAATCTGGACGCATGGCCGCTGAAGCCATTGTCAAGCTCATGGAAGGTGGAACCCGTCTCCCCACTCAAGAGGAAATTGAACGCACCTACCTCCGTGACTACGACAGGCTTTACGGCCCCACCTACACTGTCCTTGACATCCTCCAGAAGGTCTTCTACTCCAACAATGGTGCTCGCGAGGCGTTTGTGGAGCTCTGCAACTCCAAATACGTTCAGCAGGTCACTTTCGATTCGTATCTTTACAAGAAGGTGCAGGGAAACAACCCCCTCGATGACTTGAAGCTTCTTGGAGATACTATTGGATGTCTGATCAAGGGTTACTCGATAGCCAAGCCTGATGCCAAGTACGAGAACTATGTTGAGTCTTTGAAGCGCCTGTAAATGGGTGTACGATTGAATAGCTGTGGCATTAATCTGGCTCATCTGGATCTTTCGTGAAGTAGATTTGGAAGTTTGAGTCACGACAGAGATTTTGGATGTTCTTCTTTCAAGCAGAAGTTTAACAGTTAACAAAATTTGTACATTAACATTCAGTTGGCCGGATTATGTGCTCATCTGCTTCCGTTATGTTGTCAGCTGTCAAGTTCTTCATAGGGATCCACTTCACATCTTGCCTAACAATAGGTTTCAGTTATTTCGACCATTGTTTCTCGCTGTTACCAACTGTGTCAGTGTCTCTTTCTCACCTTGTTTGATGTCCTTTACCTACCGAGTCCATTGTTTCTCGGAGCTATCAACTTTATGTATTTGTGCCTCCTCTTCACCTTGTTTCGTTTTATGCTTTACCTCGTCGGGATCAATGTTCATGAAAGCACGGAGACTTCATACTGAGTGATGAATTATGGGAAGGAAAATTTCCGAGTTTGAGACTAAAGATACAACTGTGGATTTGGCCTTTGCGGCAACAGTGAGAGATGAAGGTCACATCAGGAGACAAGAGAAAATGGAAGATAGTCCAAGTACGGAATTTAAAAAAAAAATTTTAGCATGTGTTCACTGTGCAAAGAGCAGTCGCTTGGCATAACTTCCGATCAAATACATTAGTTCGCAATTTTAATTCGGATTGGTCGGGATCTGCTGAAGAATATATTTGATTGATGCCGGCCACAAACGTGTACCCTTGGCTAAAGCAAGCAAAGAAGGATAATGGACCAAGACTTTCGTTACACTTTCGCTCCAAACGCTGTCGTCATTGGCGCTGTTTACATAGTTTCTCTGTACGCAGCATTCTACATCTTCTCTGCTCGAAATCAAACGAAAAAGAGTGATGCTTCTCTCGCAGTGTCGAGCGCCACTGCACCTACAGCTTCAGATGGCGACAGCCCACGCTCTTGCGCGACATTATCTCCTGAGGCGAAAAGCGAAGTCAAATCGAACTCAGAAAGGAGTATAGGAGCTTCACTGAGCTGTCTTCCATTCGACGGGCCACAGGCACGAGCAGAAGCAGGAATGGTTGTTGATAGGTTCAGGTAATCGACGCTTTCTGTTATAAAGTTCACTGTCGTGAATTGCGGTGCCACGGAGATCACTTCCTTACCATCTAGAGATTATATCTGTTTCCTTTTACGTACAGTTCCAACCTCATTGTCCACGGTGGTGACGGATTGCTAGGTGATATTCATGTTTTTGATTGCGAGAAACTTAAGTGGAACGAGTTCAACTTAACACCCAATGACAGGCGCAAGTTTTCTATGATTTCGGCCCACGACGGAACAATAATAATTTTTGGAGGTATGGATAAAAGAGGCACTGCAACCAACGAACTCAGCACAATTGACATTACCACTAAAGGGTTTTCCTGGACGGATCACCAGACCTCCAATCAATCAGATTGGCCTTCCGCACGTTACGGGCATGGGATGTGCCTCATTGACGAAGTCTCGTCTGCAATGTACGGTGGACGCGATAGTGCGGGGAATCATCTGAATGATTTGTGGATGCTAATGCATAGAGACTCAACCAAAGCAAGGTGGAAGAAATTAAAGCCATGCAGTAGCAATCGACCAAAGCCAAGAGCATATCCCAGCATAGCTTACTTGAATGACAAGATTTATGTATTTGGCGAGACTCACAAGTCTCGCGGTGAGGTTGATTCCTTTAGTTTGGTCACTCACAAGTGGGAGGTTGAAGTAACATGTGGAGAAGAGCCAACCGATCAAGACTGCCAAGTCCATTCCCTTGACAAGGCGATGAAACTGGTAGCCGTAAGCAACACTGAATCATCATCTTGTGGAATGTTTAATCGATTGGACATTCTGGATATCCAGACTAAGCCGATGACGTGGACGAAAGTCGATTTTAGCTGGTATGGCGATTGGACGATGATCCCTGGAGTTCGAAGATTGTTTTGTTCTGCTATGGACTCCGGAAGGGGTCTTTTGTATGTCTTTGGTGGTGTACAGGCGAATGCACAACTTACCGAGGGAGAGGAAGGAGCACAAGATCTCCTCAGTACGTTAATTGTGGTAAATTTCTCACGACAAACCTCGATGACAAAAGATTTTGATGGTCGAATGCATACATCGATTGCTAACGTTCAAAGATGAATCATCCTTTTATGCTTAGTAGTGTACTTCGGCATGCATGACAGTATCTATTTCACACTACAAGATTAGTAATAATGCTTCCTAAATAATAATACAGTGTGGATACCGAACACAACGATATTTTACACACGTACAAATAGTGCCTGTCAACAAATCCCAGAATATTGATGAAGGCTTCTTTAGTCATATGCAACCTGTGGCTGTGAAATTTCTTGCTACTTTGACTGATAATCACCTCATTAAAAAGTAATCAAAGTTCGGCATTTCATGGTGAGTCTAGTACAAAGAGATCTCATGAAGCTAGTTTGTCGTGTCAAGCATTCGCTCTGTGAACTCCCTCTCTCATTTACTTCTTCCCTTTCCCCTTCTTTTTCGAACTAGTCTTTGGCTTTTGATTCTTCTTTTTCTTTAAAGTCTCCGAACCCGCTGCGGCAGGCTTTACATCTCCATCATCTCCATCTTCAACTTCCTGTTGTTCTCTCTCTAACGACATTTTCTTAAATTCCTCCAATTGTTTTTCGCCCTCTTTGACGCGTTCCTTCATCTGTTCTTCAAGTTCTTTCACCTGCATTCGTTGTGAAGAGACGGATCAGATGAGAATGAGTTCAGAATGGACGGGAACATACTCGGCTGCGATTCGCGGCGCATGTACAAAGTCAAGCATCATTCTGACCTTATCCTCATCTTTCATCATTTCCTGAGCCTTTGTCATGGATTCCTTAAACTCTGGCCTTTCGGTGATTTGTTTCATTCGTGCCTGAAAGGCGGGATCGTTCATCATTTTCTGCGCCTCTCTCATCATTTCAGGATCCTTTTCGTTGCGTAGAAAAGTTGACAGCGATTGGGTGATTAGTTGACATTTGATCAAATTTTGAAGAAATGATTTCACGAAACGAAGCAAATTGACATCACAGTTTCGTATCAGGCAGCAATCTGACAAGTCCGCGTGTACCTCAAAAAGTCATAATGAAACAATTCTATGCATGAGGCATTATTTACAAACAAAGAACTGGAAACAAAAAATCGTTCTCCTGGCAGTAGAGGAGACCAAGACCCCAAATTGACAATAACGAGGCGATCATACCATCATCATCGGCTAGAACGACCTTAACCTACAAAAGACTGTATCGGAGTGCCGTCTCGCATCTCAGCAGTCAGAAGTCAGAAAATCGGCACCATGGATGTAACGATACCCCAATCTCACCTGCATATCCTGAAGCAATTGAGCGAGCATCATATTGTTGGAAAACATGGTGGCAGATACCTGTTTGCGCTTTGGTTAGAGAAGATGTCGGGGTCAGATTTGGGGAAGAAATGCAAGTGAGTTGTTTCAGAGTCCAGTGTCGTGCTTGTAAGATAGATGTACGGTGGTTTGGTGTTGGCGCTTTGTGGATGATTAGAAAACCGACATGTTGCGGAGCCATAAGCTCAAGTAGTACCATCCAATACCAAACTACTGCTCACGTAGGTGGACGATACCATACCATGGGTATGCAGTGGGCTAGCAGACGGTCAATAGTCGGCTCGACTCGTATTTCGATAGACTCGAATAATTTTTAGCGGTACTTTTAAAAATTTTAACAAACCTCATGTGTGCAGCCTATTCAAAATAGACGAACATTTTGACCGGTTTCTTGTTCCACGTGGGGGAGAACAGGAATTGGTATGGTACTCAGCGATCTGATCGGTTCAACACATGTTGAACACGTAACATGACATTGAATCTTACCTTTGAGTGTTGATACCATAATCATTTCAAGATTTATGTGATTTCATATCTCAGTTAAAGGTGTTCTTTCTGTAGCTTTCCCAC
>JALLPD010002298.1:0-10395 GCA_036940065.1 Cyclotella cf. meneghiniana
AAGGGCCAAAGATGGGCAACATAACTGACATTTTAGTGATGCATTATAATTAAATACTGGTACAGGTCCTTAATATGATAATGCTTGATAGGGTACAATTGGGCCCTTTATTCGGGCCCCTGATGGATAGGTATACCTATCTCTAGAGGTACCATAGTGGAACACAAATTTTTCGGGGAGTGTAGGCCACACCATAAAATGATATATAACATCGTGGGCGACTGACCCGCGACTGCCCATGTTTGGTAGGGGACAATTCTTGCCACACACCGTCAAGAATTCAAAAATCAAGCCAAGAAAACAAACCCCCAACGCCGGCCACACCCCACAAAAATCGTCCAATGCCATCCCTCCTAGCCCCCCTAAAATCCGCCCGCGAATACCTCTCACCCACCCTAAAAACCTCCGCCTTCCTCACCCGCGGCGTCCTGACCCCCTCCGAATTCGTCGCGGCCGGCGACGAACTCGTCTACAAATGCCCCACGTGGTCCTGGGAGGGTGGCGACCCCTCCAAACGCAAAAAGCATTTACCGCCCGACAAGCAGTTTTTGGTGACGCGCGGCGTGCCTTGTCGGATGCGCGCGAGTAATTTGGAGAATGTCGTGGGAGAGTCGGAGAATGAGGGGTGCGCTTCGGCGTTGATGGGGGGAGGAGGAGACGACGACGGGGAATGGATTGTTAGTCGGATATTGAGTGAGGAGGAGGTCAAGAGGAGAGAGGAGGAGAAGTTGGTGGAGGAGTTCGATTTGTTGGATGGCGAGATGGTGGAAAAATTGGAGATTAGTCAGAAGAAGATTGGTGGGGAGCGACCAGTGGAGGCAAAGGAAGAGGAGGACGACGAATATGCCGATATGGCAGATTTTGAAGATGATAACATTCTGACGGATGAAGCTGCTGCCATTTCCTCAACGACAGCAACCACAAACAACGATTCCAACGATTCGAACTCCAACATTCTAAAAGTGCGAACCTACGACCTCTCCATAACCTACGACAAATACTACCAAACACCTCGAGTCTACCTCATGGGCTACTCTGACACGGGAAGTCCACTCACGGGAGAAGAAATGATGCAAGATGTCATTGCAGATTATGCAAATAAAACAGTGACCATGGAATATCATCCTCATGTTGCGGGGGTGCATGCCAGTATTCATCCCTGTCAGCACGGGGCAGTGATGAAGACAATTGTCAAGAATTTGATGAAGGGCAGTGAAGATAGTGGCGAGCAGAAGGGTGGACCGAGTGTGGAAATGTACTTGTTCATCTTCTTGAAGTTTGTCAGCAGTATGATTCCGACGATCAATTATGATTTCACAATGGATGTTTCGGCTTCGACCAATAAGTGATAATGCGTGGAGTTTTCTGTTTGAGTGTATATAAGTTTTGAATAAGTTCGCTTTCTTGTATCTGTTAAAAGGAAGTAAGTGATAGGTGTAGCATGCAGCAAGATTTTATTTTCATGCTGACATTGCTCTTTTATTGGAACGAAAATGATAAAATATTACCCATTTTCATCTCATAGTACATGGGCGTGAGATTTATGTGATATATTATTAAGGTGCATAATGGATAAAGAGCAATCCTGGTCTGTCGTCGTGTCAGTGCTAAAAAAGAATAAGACAATTATGTCTAAGAAGGAAGAAGTCAATGCAATGCCTGTGGCCATTTCATTGTGTAATCCACTATCTAAGTTGTATAAAAGGTGCTTCAATTGGAAAAGGGCTAGGTTTCAGACTATAGTTTTTAATATTTTCTTAGATCCCAGTATTTTCAATATTGTCTGAGACCCCAGTAATCTTCCAGTGATCAGTAAATCAACGGTTTGATTACAGGAAAAAAATACTCTACATTAATTATGTTTCACATGTCCTTGTCACATCTTGAATGTTGTCCGCAGTAAGCTACAGTCTACAATGAAGAAATAATTGCCCAAATTTACCTTCAAATTGTTAGTATACTACAGTAGTAAGCAGCCATATACACAGAAATAAACAGTAAATAAGTATTTTAAGTAACCAAACAATTAGAGAATGTTAATCATCAAATCAACTTGGGGGTCCCAAACTTTGTTCAGTGTAAGTAGGATTCAAACAGTGCTGTCTTCCTCATCATCTATTCCTACATCATTCACATCCTATGTTACTACATCATCTCCAACAGAACGTTCTTTGTCATCTGTAGGAGCATGATATTCAGATCCCACATCACCAGTCAATGGACTGAGCATGGAGGAGTAGAATGATAGATTAGAAAACTATTTTGAAACAACCATTTACAAAAATAATTTGAGACAGCCTGTCACTAAAAACATGACAAAAAAGGAATCTCACCATTTCCAGGAAATTGCCTACTTTGTTATGACCTCACCAGTTAGAGAGTGAAAGTGATTGTCTCTGGGAGAGTCTTGGGGCTGATGAATGACCATTTCCATTGAACTCTGGGAACACCAATTGAAAAGATATTCTGAGATGGTCTGCCACTCAAACATGAGAGAAAAGAAATCTCTACTTTTCAGGGAATCACTTGCATCTTTACAACCTTGCCACCGGGGAGTAGTGATTGCATTCTCTGCAGGAGAATCTGGGATCTGAGTAATCACCATTACAGTGGTGTGGGCAGACCTGTTAAAAAGATAATTGGGACAGGCTGCCACTGAAGATACATTAGACAAAGGAACAATCACCTTTTGTCAGTGTGGGGTGTCTGCTTCTTTGTGGCCTTGTTGGCTTGGAACCAAGGTTTATTTTCAGTAGGAGGGCCTGGGCTGAGTAGTAGCCATAGCCATGGAGAGATGAGAAGACAAAAGAAAAGATATTTTGAGACATCCTATCATTGGAGAGAAATAGAAAACAAAAGACAAAAGGAATCTCAACTTTTCAGTTTATCACCTGCTTGCAGTAGTACAGGCTAGTTAGTGAATCTTGCTATCTTTGAAAGGGCCTGAAGACTGAGGAACAACATTTGCCAAAGAGGCATGGGAGGACCAAGTAAATGGATATTCAAAAATGCCCTGACAATGAAAAAATAAAAATAAAATTCGATGTTTTCTTGGCATCAAATGTTTCTTTGTGGTCTTCTTAGCTTGAAAGTGAGAGTGATGGAGGACGGTGCAAAATTGGCAGCTTCTACAGCCTTATGAGTCTTTTTGTACTCCACCTTTGATCAGGTCAGAACCGGTGGTACAGCCTCAGGATTGGCAGTCGTACCTCTCCCTTGTTGCCTTTTTTCTTTTTCTTGAAGTTTAAAGTTGCAAGTACTCCTGCTTTGCAGCTCTGTGTTAGCTCTGAGTTTGAAGGGCCTATTTGGCTCACTTAAAGTTGGTGTCAAGTCCCATCTGCTTGTAGGTATGAAAGGCTGTATGCACATGCAACAGGAACTTCTTGGGAGTCCCAGATGCCTAAACTACCACTTTAAGCTCATTTCTGGTGTAGGGTAAGTCAACTTGAAAATTGGGATCTGTTTGTCTCTCATGAGTGCATCCTGCACAGAATCTTGCTCAGGAATGTAGCAAAAGAGGGAATTCTTCCCTCCAATGCAATGCTTGCACTCCATGTGCTTGAGCCCTTCTGGAACTGACGTCCACATGGCTGAGAGATTTTCACCTAATCTAGTGTCAATGAATAGAGTTTTAAAGAAGCTCTTTGGTGCTTTGAGCAAAAAAAATTAAAGGATGGTGCACAGTGATGCTGGTACTCTGGGCAGATTTTACATGCATTCTGTAGAATTATAGACAAGCCTTGATGGATAATGGAATGTGAAATATTGGATGTCGGTTATTGATTGATGTTGTTCTAAGCAACAAAAAATAGAGAGGATGATTTTGAAATGACGAGAAGCATGTTTTTCCAGATGATTGGAGATTGTTTTTATGATCTGTTTGATTGATAAAAAGTAAGGACTTGTGGTTGTGAAATCTCATGTTTTCTTATAAATACTTCATGATAAAAAAATTCTGTGTCAACCAGAGCTACATGTATTCTTGGTCTTGAACAATAACTTGGTATTCCTGGCTATCTTTATCTTGAAGAGACACCTTGGCCTTCCCAGACAACTTCTTGGTCATGATCCCTGAAAATACCAGGACGATCTTGGCACTTGGGATGCTACATATCTAGAGGATACCTTCAATTTGTAAGGCATCTTGTGTCCCAATATGGACATATTTGGGGCAAGAGTCCCCAAGACAATCCTTCACTTGTGTCAAGGTCTTAGGGCTGATGAATCGCAATTATGGTGGAGGGGTGGGAAGACCCTGTCCATACCATATAAAAAATGCCCCACAGTACCAAATATTGTACCCTATTTAGGTTATGGGGACTACAATTGTACTCTCTGTCAATCATCCAAAGGGGTATGATTTGGCATCTTCTAGCCACATTGGAGTACATCATGGCTTGGACATGCAACATTTAGTGGTTGTCAATGTTTTCTGCAGACGGTGCTCCAACAAAGACGTGATCATGAACTTCTAGTTTTATGCATGTATTTGGCTTCATATGTATAGGAGTCTGGTGGTTATGATCCCATATGTAGGAAACTGTGTCCAATTGTGCAGTCATCCACAGAGTTTCTTGGTCTCAGATTATCATGATTGCATCTGCGTCTGCATCATGATCTCGTCTGCATAAAAAATCTTGCAGGCAAGAGCATGACCTTTGCAGATGGCATCATGAATTCTTGAATTTTGGCCTGTTTGAAAAGGTTGTGTGTCTGTCTGCATAAGATTGCGTCTGTAACTGTAGGGACTATCAAAGTTTCTGCAGCTGCACAAATGACTATGATGTTTGGTTTAGGTGAAATCATCATCAACTGAGGATTTGACTTCAGATAATTCTAAAAATTCTCGATCACAATATCTGCATCTGCAAAAGTTCATAAAAAACTTTGACACCCCCTATTGTACTCCCCTGGAATTGTGAAATCATAGTTCGTTTTGAGGCCCCTAAACAACCTAACAAGGGAACAAAGGCAAGAAAATATTACTACAACTTTTTTCTAATGTCTGGAATGGACCACCATGCACAGTACCCATTAATGTGTCCCCAAGATATCTACCGTAAACATCAGGCAATGACTGCAGGATTTGTGGTCGATATCTCGTGCAATGATGTCTGGATTGTTTTTGCATGTAGGAGAAGGAAGTATTCCGCAGAAAGGTATGTCGCGGTGTGCAGCTATAGCTTGTGCAGATAGTACTGCTCTTGTTACAAGCATTGTTAGTATAAGACCGTTCTGCTGATGGGAATGTGTCGATGAGAATAATTATGGAAGGATTTTTTCATGTATTAAAAATGGTATTAAAAATGATTTTTTTATTGTATGGACGGACCATCAGAGTACCCCTCAGCTCATAACCTAACTGAGGTTACAATATATTTCACTATGGCACAGCTGGGAGATGGCTGGGACTGCATAGCATAAAACCCAGTAATGAATCTACGCATTTTTAATTTCTTTCTCAAAGCTGTTGTAATACAATCTCTAATTATAGTTTTTGTGACAGAGATGCATATATAAATGAATTGATTCCAACAGATGATGGAATCGAAAAAAATTAATGTTCCCAGCATTCTTCTGTCTGTGGGGTCCTGACACACATTTTATGTGAGTGTGGTTCCATATATTTTATTTTATAGTCTTGTATTTCATCAACATTGGGGGATATTCCAAGGTTCACAATTTGTTGGATAATTTACCACTTCTTGTGTCTTTTTGATGCTCTCTCATTAATGTGATCAGTGCTCAACCATGTTTGTCTTAATGTGATTGACTATTGGATCCCTCCTGCATCCTACACTCACTTGTGGTTATTGATGCTCGTTAACATTGACACTATTGATGATCCAATCTTTGCTCTAAGACTTTTATCTCTCATTCTTCTAAAATATCAGAATTGTAGATATTGTTGGGCTCATACCAACAATACAATAGGCAGACTCTGTCACTTATATGAGTGCTGTGGGAAGCGGGTGGAAGTTGGCTCAATTTTACATGTTCAATGTGTTCCAGCATGGAGGAGCAGACAGTGGTGGAATGTTTGGAGGTATATTTGGTGTTTGGCGGTGTTGACACTTACAAGGTTGAATTTTTGTCAAAAGAATTAAGTAAGGCAACTGACTACTTTGACAATAAATACATCAGGGTGATTGATGTGTGCAGTGAGGATGTGATTTAGTTCAGCCAATAGTGAATAGTGAATAACATTTTTTATCACTAAAAAGTACTTTGCAGGATTGACAGGCACCATGGTTGATTCAGTAGGTCCCAATTGGTCAATTGATAGAAAAAAATTGAGATTTGCTATCAACTATTGCAGTTTGGTGAGGCCCAATAGCCCAATAGGTAAGTGCTATTGACCCCTATTTTTTGATTGGGCCCAATAGTCCAATAGCATTCCCATGGAATTTTCACAGCACCCTATGGCTGTCATCGTCTTGTCCATCTGGCCATCTGGCCATTTGTACTCATGTAAGTAAGTCCATCCATCAATGTCATTTGTTTTTGTGGTGGCAGGAAGTTCACTATTGGGCGATTGGAGTGTTTGCTAGTCTAATGTATTCTGAGCTTACAACAATATCATGGTTTTTGTCAAAAGTCAAAAATAAGACTGTATTGCTATATTTGCTATTCATTATTCACTATTGGCCGGACTAAATCAAAGCCTGGGCATGATGATAATGTTGGTAGATGCATGAAATTCTAACATTTGTATGGATATGCCAAGGATGCAGTGATGTTAACCAATCTTCATATGACTTTGATGGGAACCAACTAATGTTAGAACAAAGGAAACTTGGTTGTTGTTACTAGACATTCTAATTCTTACTTCATTTTCTTCTTCTTTTACTTGTTGACCAATATCACAAAATCATTATTTAGAATTAAACACCTAGTATGCGAGTGCGAATGGTAAATGAGTGGTATTACTTCAATTTCAATTTTTTAAGGTTTTTTGTTTCTTTTGCAACTTGATACAAATCCCTTTTGGGTACTAAAGTGTTGAAGTCCAATACTGCAGATATCATAAATTTGTTATCAAATTTGATTGCTGCCCAATGAAATTTCAATAGGGCTTTTGTTTTCTCAATTTGCTGGTAAGAAATCGATTCATTGCTGTGTCTGACTGTAGAATTGTCTTTATTTGACTAATGATCCAGAGACTGATAAAAGAGCATGTATTGTCTTGCTCTTCTACTCAATCTCCTAACTAACTCTTTTCTCATTGTCTCTCTTGATATGCATTTTGATACGAGATTGTCAAACTTGTTCTTACCTTGTTTGTTTTCAAGGGAAACCTACCATACAAGGATATCAAGTATCCCCAGGAATACTCAATGCCCTCACCTGCAAATTCAGCATTACGTTTTGTAGTGATGATAGTTTAAGTGCCCAGTTGTTTACATACATACTCCAGCTGTGACATCTCATTGAGAAAGTCAAGACAATTTGCCATCATGGGTTCTAAGGAGAATTCAGGTACCACATATCCATCTTCATCCAACATGTTGATTCTGTAATTCTTAACTTTCAACTCATTGATGAAACCTCTCTCCCATAATACTTGTAGTTGTCCCCTCCCCTTGCCATGAGCTACGCCAAAAAAGGATGTACGTAGGAATCCTATGTAAAAGTTTCCTATTGTAGTTTGGGAAATAATTTGAAATTATGAGCTAATTTCTACTGTACAAAAATGCTGCTGCTGCACATTACTAAAATTTGTATGTAGCACCATCATGGCATGATGTTCCTCCATGAGCTGGTGTGTAGATTCTACATGCCACCGGTACAGTATGTGGTGTATTTTGGATCTTGTATATTTGAACCTTCAAGATCCAAAATATCTTGTGCTCTTCTCCTTTTTGACGAAAAGAAAATATTTCAATCATATTTTAAGTAAATAGATGTACTTAAAATATATGCTACTCTTGGCCATACATACTTGGTCTATGCCAATGTCAAATAACTTTATTAAGTTGACATAAGTTGCTGATCCAGCGTACACACTGATCATCTTTTGGTACAACAAAGGACAGCAATGCCCATTCACTCTCTGTCATGAGAGCTAACACTCCAAGTTTAACAGGGCAATCCAGTTCTGTTTTGAATGTTTTTAAGTGCAAATGAGGTACTGGATATGGTTGTGAATGCATGAGCTTTGCATCAGGTAAAAATTCTATGTGTACTTTGTGCTTTGTGATGTGGATATGTACATAGGGCACCATCAAACATTTGCTGTTGTCCTGCAACACCTTGAGCAAATCAGCATTTTAGTGGAGGTTGAGATGTGTGAGCTTGTTTATGACATCTGTGACATCTGTCCATTCATAATTAGCATCAAGGATTTTGGTGGCATAACAGCACAACCAATCTTCACCCAGGAGGCTGTCTTCTGTTTGTATGAAGAACATGTCTTCTTGGCATCAAAGTCTGTGAAGTTTAGACAACCAAGTGGATGTAGTGAGATGGAACAGTCAAACCATTCCATTTTTCCATCTGAGTAATTGAGTTCAATTCCTGCTTTTGCCAGGAAATAGTACCCAGGATAATGCCATGTTTGTCACTGTCATTCTCAGAGACAAGACATTTTTGTTCCCCAATATGCCTGTTTTTATCAAACTCAGACAACCTCAGGCCTCTGAGGGTTACTACTTTTTGTGTCTGGATCTTTCCGGCAAGAGTGGTGACATTTGTTTCATTTGGCAATGAAGCTGTTCTTTTGATCAAGGAAACCATGGAGCTGTAGTTAACAAGGACTCAGAGGAGTCTTTGACTTTTGACCATGTTGATGGTCTGTATTGTGACCAGGGACTTATTGTTTGGTAGAATAATTTTTGGTCCATGATAATTGTAATGGGGTTGGTCAACCTCCATTTGAAAGGTCTCAAGTGTTGAGAGGTATGAAGTATTTCCAGCAGAGGTCAGGGAGTTAACAGACAAGTCGTCATCAACAGACTCAACAAGACTAAGTGTAGACATGCACATATCATCATCATACAATGGTGCTTAATTACTTAAGCAAGAGTGAGTATGTTCATCAATTTGAACTACTTTAATGTCTTCAAACTTATCATCTGGTTGAATGGCATTCAGGTTGAGAGGCAATTCCCAATCAGGGCAGTTGCTAGCTAGAAAGGTTTCCTCCACTTGCAAGGCCTTTCAGGCATGGTGCCTGTGCTTGGTCTTTGTGGGTACGTCTTTCTTCTTTTTGCCTTTGGGGGCAGCAGGAGACATGAAAGTGGAAAAGATGCTACCATCATTGGAGGGGTGGTGCTTTCCTTCTTTCTTGGTGTAGGAGTGAGCCCATTTTCAGGACTGGGGACTATCACGTCCTTGGTTAGCGATGTGGTGTTGCCAGACCTGGATCTGCTGCTGGAGCAGGAAGCAGCAAAAGAGGAGTGCCTCAAGTACTTGGAGTACTTGGAGGAGGCAGAGATGCTACACAAGCAAGACCTGCTCTGTCAATGGCCAGCATTGACATGAATGGAATGATGTCCTTTTGGGTAACATCACCCGATCAATGATGATGATTGCTCTTTCAATCATGATTGTGTTGATCATCTTTGCGATTCATGTGGTTGCAGTAGCAATCGCTCTTGCAATCCTTGTTATGATAGTCAACAGCATTGCGCTAGTAGCAATCATGGTATCAATTGCATCCATGGAAACTGCAATGATAATAATCACAATGATTGTTGAATTGATCATGATTGTGACATTCATCACAATGCATGAATGGTTGCAACATGCACTGTGATTCTTGCAACAATCACCATTCTTGTTGGTTGTTGCACTTGATTTCTTTGAGTTCGGCTTCAGCTCCTTGAGCATGCCATTGATGAGGTTGGCATTTTGGAACTGCTCAAAGAAATAAACAAGCATTGTGACTTCTGTCAGAAGTCCCTTGTGTGTTTTGGTGTACTTCTGCTGGTGTTGCAAAAAAAAAAAAAAAAAATCTGTTAAATTTTTCTTGGTCACCAGACAAAGCCATTGTGCAATGGAGCAAGTAGTCCTTGAGGTACGTCATCAACTGTACTTGATGGTGCATGGAATCATGTATGGGCATGAACATGGGATTCTTGATGGTATGAAACCAGCGGATCAACTGGTTGCCATTGTTTGTGAACCTGGCCAAAGACTCGAGATAATCTTGAATACATTCAAGAAAATTTGCATATGTTTTGTCATCCCCAGCAGGTCATCTCATCACCATGATGTTGCACCACTCAGTGAGGCACCTTCTTGAAGGCATTGTTCCAGAAGCGAGAACAAGGTCTGCTCATCCTCTTTCTTAGCAGCAAGAAGGCAGTTGACCACCTGGTGCTTGAGATCTGGGAGGGCCACTGCCAGACAGAAATCGGGGCCAAAGTGGGCCTGGTCAGGTGCTAAACTTGC
>JALLPD010002299.1:0-10391 GCA_036940065.1 Cyclotella cf. meneghiniana
ACATCCATGTTCTCTCTAGTAAATCTCTTTCATTCAGGTAGACCCCTTTTTAACTTATAAAAACAATTCTCCCCACTAAGCAACTTGTTCACATAGCAACTTGTACTTAGTATTTTTTCTACAAAAATCTCGTAGGTCAAAGCATAAAACGCCTCTTTATCATGGGATCAATCATTTTGTGTTTGTCACAATGACCCATCTGTGGATCTCTCCAATACATGCAGCGTAGTCAGTCTTCCACTGTTAGGACCAACAAAAAAATTCCTATGATCTATAGTTTATGATTTGAGACAGAATTTGTGGGAACCAGCAGTGGGTCTGCTCTGAAGAAGACGTTTGAAGAGTGCTACCTGGGACAGAATTCATATCATGCAGAAAATGTCAAAGTGTTTCTTGTAGTGCCCACAGTCATACACTGCACTGCCAATGATAGAAATGTTTGAATGATTCAGCAGAAAAGGATCATAACCCTGATTTCTAGACTTGAAAAGGAGTCTATGCTGAATCAATTTAAAGAAAAAAAACATCAGGAGCCTTGCCCACTATTGATTACATGGCATCAAAAACTGAATTAAGGGGGAGGAAAAACAGAACTGTAACACAGTCATCAAGAGGTTCACGTAAGAAAAAAGAACAGCCCATCAAACTCAAGACTCACTCTCAAAGGGCATCCTCATCTTTCAAAAATGTCACTCTAAGATCTCAATCCTGATCTTTAAAGATGGGTATTTTTACCTAGATTCATGATATTATACCTGCCTTCAACAAAATGGTCATTCTTATGTTCCAACTATTGCAAGGAAACTTGGTTTCACAGAAATTACCAACAAATTGGCATTCATTATCCAACTCAAAATGTTCAAAATTGCTGAGTTCAATGAGAGAGGATCATGGTATGTTTTCAAGGAAATCCATTCAAAACCATGTGCATGCATGCGGTATATTTAAAAAAAAGAACTATGGTTTGAAATAATATGTTATCAGCTTAGGCAACCACTGAATTTCTTTGGAGGTTAGATTGATTTGAAGCATATTGCTAGCCTTTTCGTGGCTCAAAACATTTCAATGTAACGACTTTTTCCTTATGTCATGTTACGATATCTAGGAAGGGAATCACCTATCACTGTGTTTATGATGACTCTAAGCTGGATGTTATAGCACTATTTGAACCATGTGATCACCCCAAACAGATCTATGTTGTTCCAGGACTACAACATAATGTCAAAAATTAAAAAACTCTAACATTTGATGACACCAAACTTGTCCTCCACCTTTCTTTTGCCACAAATGAGATGATAAGACAAATTATGATGTATCCAGAAGTCTAGTGCATGGATTACACTGGACAATACAACAAGCAAAAGCATGAATTATTTATTTTCACAGTGAGAGGTCCACCAGGTAAAATTTTTATTTCCAGTGTAACAGTTTCCATCTAGTGAGTTGTATTTTTAGTATTGCATTGTAAACTTATTGATCACATAAATTCAACATTTTTTCATAGGAAAAACATGGGTGCTTCGATACATCACATGCTCTATTTTCTCCTCAGAAGTTTGGGGCCAAGACAGTTAGCAGAAGCAAACAGGACTAACAGATGCAGACCCTTCTGAATACCTCACATTTGACAATAACATAGTGATTGATGAAAATTTTTTTCACAAAAGAACAAAATCATTTAAGAAATTAATCCATCCAAGACTTCAAAAATTTAGAGGCGGTCTCTAATTGTTAAAAGTTGGTAAAATGTATGGTGAGATATTATTGGGAATTTTTGTTACATGTTGTTGACTGTTGACATCCATCAAAAATAAACTTCCACATAATCTACCATCCTTACTTGGTTTGCACTGAACACAAAGCAAAATATGACACAATCACATAGTTCTCATCAGAAGTGGAAATGCAATGTGTTGGACTATGAGACTACTTGACCATGGCACCTATCAACTTTTTTCAATTTTCATTGAACTGATGTCTGAAATAAAGTGAATTTGGTAAGACTTTACTTTGTGTGATTTCCAGAATACTTTGTTTTGTCAGACAGAAGAACATAGTACTGATATTCAGATTAATTGCACTGAAGATCATTTGGACTGCCAAGATCAAAGGTTCTGTCAAATGATGCTTGGCGATTCTTTCATGCAACATTACAACGTAATTCCAGCTATGACTGTCAAAATGATGCCCTTTTGACTGATTCTTACAGACAACATCAAAACCAATTTCCCACTGTGAAAATGATGCTGCTTTGAATAACAAAATCTCATAGTTATGTCTGAAAAAATCATTTTGCCAGTCATAACAACATGATTTTACCTGACATGAAAAGCTTCAAAAATGCTTTTGACAAACAAAATATTCAAAAAATCCTATGATTCTGTTTGACAAAATGTTCTTTGTGATCCAACATAACAGTGTGATTTTGTGAGGCATAAAGTGTTTGGACAAGTCTCTATGAATATAAAAATGATACTATTTTGTATTTCAAAACAATGTGATTCTGTCAGACTTAGCCATCTTTTTGCTTGACTGAGTTCTTGCCATGAATACCAGAATGAATGAGCTGTCAGGTGCATATTCTACAATTACAATGAAAGACAGATTCATTTATCTGATATTTTTAGAGTATACGATGAATACAAATATAAGACATTAGTAATGCTTTAGTAAATACAAATATGGTTTAACTTTCAATCTTTTACATTAAGTTATAACATCACATGAGTGCACGTAGTCAATATATTTTTCAGTTCATGGGCATCCCAGTGGATTCCACCTCAATAGATAAAGTGACACTCTCATCTGCATCAATGATGTGTTTATGAAGATCACACACATTTCTGGGACAGTCATTAAAAGCAACTTTGTCATTACCTTAGTGGGTGCATGCTTCCAAGTCTAACCAAGATTTTTGAAATTAATTTTGCAACAGGAACATTAAAAAATGGTGGAGAATTAGCCAATGATGAATGAAGATATGCAAACTACCTGCCTTCTTCCTACTACCACTGTTGTCCCAAAGCTTTTGATGACATGTAGACACAACTGCACCACCAACACCAGTGCATCCTACCATTCTTCTCACATCTTCAATCTTTCACATGAAGTATGAATAAATCAATTTCTTTCTTGGTGAGGCTTTCAACAAAGAAGGACTGTTGCGGTCTCTCCTGCACTGAATCTCTCACGTGTTTTCGTCCATGCCAAGCTTCAGTGTGCACTTCAAGAGAGAATCCCATGCCTGCTCCATTATACCTACCATTCTTTGATATGTATTCTTCTTGCACAAAAATGGTTTCTTCATCCCAGTAGTGTCAGTGAGGATTCTACTGCTCACTTAATAAACCCAGGTAAGAGGTCTTTCAAAACAACAAATGAAAATAATAGATGAGCCACATGAAAGAAACAATATAAACACAATAGAATACAATGAACTATAACAATGACTGTAATGGGCCTGCAAAAGTTTTTGCCAATGTGAGCATTAATGAGGTAGATGGATTGTTCTCATTTAGCCAAAGTTTCTTACTATTATATATCTGTCGAGGTTTTCTAGGCATAGGAGGAAGGAACTAATCACTGTCTTTGCTCTCAAAAGTGAAGTAGGTGTTGGTGAAATATTCCTCTGAACCACTGACCTTGGTCTTACAAGCATCTGCCTGTGCTGGTGGAGAGGAAACACAAATTGCAATGTCTTCATCATGAATGGTTTCTTTGAGGAAGAAAGATAACCTTCATTAGATTGGTCACCAAAAGCATGGAAACTGATAAGGGCAGTAGTGGCAACAGATGAACTAGCAATGGGAAGAGACGAGTGGGTGAGTTGGTGTTGTTATCCTTTTTGGATAGGGAATCTACTGCTTCAATAATGTCCACATGTTTATGCTTCTGGTGTTTTGCGGTGGGGTGGTATTTCTTGGATTGAATATGCTGAGTGCCTCTATGACTTTGCTGCATCATGGATGGACTAAGAGATGACACATGGGCAACAGGGGTCTGGTTAAGTGAAGCCATGGTTAGGACCATTTACTAATGAATAAGACCAAGTACAGCTATTCTCGAATTCTTAGTTTCTTACCACCTGTGTTGCATGCCATTTTTTTGCTATTTTTGGAGTTACATGCCAGCGGATTTCCGGGGCCTTACCAACTGTAGTGTCTCTGAGAGCTGAATTCTGAGTGGATGGTGCTATGGCTGTTAGCAAGCTTGGATGTCAGAATGGTTCAGAGACTATTTGGAATTGTGATATGAGTCATTCCATTGCATATGAGAAACAAGGGGACTACTATGCAGTATTAAATGACCATGTGAAGAGGGGTCATTGCTTTGTGGAGTCATTTTTTATCCAAAAAGGAGATACCTTTTACTAACCAACCATGGAGTATTAAACTTTATAATATATTAATTTACGTAGATTAAACAATAAAACTACCATTCTGACTTACAAAACCCCTAGCTAGAGCCATCTCAGCAGAGAAAGTCCCAGGTTCCATACTGGTTTAGATAAATGGAGCACAAAATCAAACAGTTGCTTACTTACTGTAATCATCTCCAAACATAGCATGCGAATCCTTTGCATAAGCTTCTCAAAGACATTCCATACAGTTGTATACAAGATAGGTTGCTTCTCTATTTGTTGGCACTAAAATGAGAATGATGACCAGACTTGTGGTGCTACATGTCTACCCAATCTCAATCAGAAGCAATGATACTGAGATGATAGGCTATGTGCCCAAAAAGCTCACTGTGTGGCAAAGACAGCTTTAAATGCCAACTTGCTGACCTTCCATCAAAAGCATCCAATGTCTTGAAACATACTTTGTTTGAGTTTTTCAGGTCTTATTCTGCCGATCCTTGAACTCATCAAAGAAAATATCAATTTTCACTTTCACATGTAGATTGACATCATGAGAATATAGCTTCACTATGAACTGTTCAAATGTATCTCTTCATTCATTTAGAGAGATCTTATCTGCAACAACCTTGCAAATTTTAGGTGAAATAGCCAAAGCCCAAGTGGTGATGGAGACATCATAGCTGAGGCTACATTGGTAGAGCTGCCCTTGGAATAGAATATGATCACTGAATCCCATTTCATAGTCAGCCTCTTTATAAGGTTACATGAGAATGAAACCAATAAAATAGTGTGGTATGCAATCCAATTTCCAATCTCACCTGTTGGAGTATATCTCACTACTCATTACATTACAGTCATTGTGGCTTGATCCAAACATCTGTGGCTTCTCAAAGTCAAGCTCCTCATAATTAATTTCAATATTAATTATAGATGGATCCTTGAGGCATTTAATTGATTTGTTGATTGCTTGATCAGCATGGTGAGGAAAGCATACAATCTGTCCATGCTAGTCTCACTTTCATCACACAAACACAAAGCACAAAGATGGGGAAAAGCCTTTTGTAAAAGGAAGTTGTATTCAGAATAGAGGAACTTGACATTTAACACTGCTTTTACAACACAGGGATTGGGAGTCATTCAACTTATCCTGGTGAACAGAAGCAATAATAACATTCTCCATGTAAAAACCATTATGCATTGCATAAAACCACAAGATCATTGTGTCTCTGCTCAACAAAGCAGACTGATTGATCTGCCATGATTAGCAATGATAGACTGTTTAATGAAGTGGGCAAACATCCCATGACTTACACAGGACATGAAGCCATTGTAGAGATGGTACATCTTCAAATGATGACCTACTAGAGACACAAATTAAGATATATGAGAAATTGAAGTTTCAGTTCAATCATTCTGCTTGATACTTCCTTTGATAGGCATTATTTTTGAATTGTCTGAGAAAAATGGAGATTTTGATTGTTCTTCACCATAAAGACAATAAACTCCAGGAATGAGAGCTCAGAAACTTCCTACACCTGTCTGAAAATAGAAACACCATCAAAGAAGAAGTATTAATAAAATTTTTAATACCTCCAATTGACTTAAAGACCTGCACAATGAATATAACCTCTTTTCCCCCACTGTGTGCCATGTTCTTCAATCAATTATGAATTGAGAGAACAGTGGGTGGGTCATACCCAGAAATGCCAACACATCAATGAATGACATGACACCATCACCTATCAACTGAATTCCAAAAGTAGATGCATCTACCAACAATCTATTGTTTGCTGATCAACATGTCTCATACTTTAAAATCAGCAATCTTCCAGCTGTGTCACTCTTGTTTGGTGGGACACATTCATCCCCTGTAGTCCTTGCAAGATGTAGCAACTTTTCAAAGCAAGAATATTCTGCAAATCAAAATGGCAGACCCTTTGGGGGAATACAATAAGCAATTGCCATAGTGAAACAGAAATTGTTAGAGATTTGTAGGTATGTCTGGATCATGTCCTTCATTTACATCAATTGTATGTTGCATAAATAAAACTTCTATTTTTCATTCTTTTTTGAATGAGACACAGAGTATGACATCTTCTTCTTTGGTGTTATCTGAACATGACCTTGGCAGATAATAGCTTCTCCATTGCTTCTTCCTTTCTCTCATCAATTGAGCAATTAATATCATCTTGACTTGAGCATGAGCAGAGATGTCAGCAAGAGATTTGGATGTGATGACTTGGTAATGAGCACGATGTTCAGATGGAATCATCCTTCCATATAGCAATGATTGTTCCTTTGATCATGAGAAGATGACAGCGAACTCGTGTGGCATGGATTGTGCAGAATTCCTTCTATCCTTTCTTCCCAATTTCGCCTGCAACACTGGAAACATTGGCATCACTCCATGTACTGTTTGAATTGACAACATTAGAGCTTGAGTTATAGTCATCCATGGTGCCATTGTACGTATCCTCAACTTAATGATGCCATTGGGTTCCTTAGGTGGAGGAAGTGGAGGCAAAGTACTCCCTCTGTAGTTTGTTTTGTATTGAGTTAGTAGAGATAAAAAATGAGTTATCATAATTCATGGAGTTACATACTATAGCAAATCATGAACGGTGGAGGACATAGTCACGGATGCCAGGTTCTTCTGTTTTTTTGGAAGCAGTGGTTAAGGATGTTAGGTTTGTGCAGTACTCAAGGCACAAGAGACAATGGTCAATGTAGGTTGAGGCAGCCTCAAGTTGTCATTTGTGCTATATGAGATTTCAATCAATCATGTCACTCTTCCTTGTCATTGTCACAGTATTGTTCACTACACTATACAAAGAGCATGAATGAGATGGTGGCAGTTCATGAAGATGTGTCTTGGCTTTACAGTATAAGCATAGTTTTTGTCAGGGAGTCTGAACAGCAAGCACTGTACCCCAGAAGAACAGTCCAATACCAATATGTCTATATGGTTGTATCAAATTGTCAACAATGCAAGAGTTGTGATGAGAGAACTTTTTAGAATAAGCAACAATCAAAAATCATTAAATAAACAGAGCTTCTTTCTTCTTTAATTAGTGAGACAAGACATTTTGTTGATTAAATATTTTTTGCAAGAATTATATGATTGTTGCATGGAATTTAATGCTACTGTTTATTCTAGCATGTCAATAACTGTTGATTGTTCTATCCAAAGGTTTCTGACTGCCACAGTTCAGTGCTGTGGGTCCGTAGAACAATTGCAGCTGTATCAAAAATCCATCACATTCACATGACCCATACATGAACAACAAATCTCTAAAATCAGAGATCTGAAATGAGATGCTCACACAAATGAACAAGCAGGGATGCAGCAAATCCAACTCTAACAGACCCTGTATGATCCAACCTAGACACATAACCAATATTCTCTGAAAGAATAGTCATTTGAAAGAATGGGGTAGCAAAACATCATCAATCATAACTATCATTCAGCTTAATGATTTGGTTTAGCAATATACAAATGCTTCTGGGAAAAGAATGTTGAAATTACTTGATGATTGGACATAAAAGGATTCAATGATGCAAGAAAACTCAGAAGAAAAGATGGGTCAAGCCGGCACAGCAAAACACTTGCATCAGGGAACAATTGTCTTGCTCAATAATTTGGTGAATAAATAATATTCAGATGCTTCTCAGGAAAAGTACACCAAATGATTTCATGATGAGAGATAGAAGAAAGATGGGACAGACCATTAAAATGATCCCATGAGATTGGATGATTGAAGGATAAAATGGTTTGTCAAAACAGTTTCATGCAATTAGATGATTATATGCAGAAGAAAAGATGAGGTAGGGCAAAGCAAAAATCACACATCAGTGACAATAACAATAATCCCATGTGATGACTTAATAAATAAAAATTCTCATCATTTGCAGAAGCAGTATGTTCAATGCCATCCATCCACATGGATGATGGCTAATGAAAGACAAGACTTCTTTACCCATGAGGTGCCTGTAACATTACAATAGTGTGATGAGTTGTGGAAGTTAAACACTGCTACATATAATTGATGCCAAAAATGCAACATGGAAGGGACACATGGATTGGACAGCTTATGTGTCCTCATGTTCTGGGTATGGACCCTATCCATGCAAGCACAGGCCATATCCAAGGACATGACCATGTCATATCCAATCCATGTCCAGGACATATCCAGGATGTTGCCAACAGAGTCTAAGACTGTCACACTTGATCTAGCCATTAGTCTTACATCCAATTTTACATCTCATGTTCAAATACTCAAATTTGTGGGTATTCAGTCATACTAATTGAGAGAGCAGTAATGCATGTTATGATAATGGTTTTGTCGTCACAAACACCAGCTATTTTATGCATATTTATATCAATCATCCATTCATAAAGAAACACAATTCTATGTTCTATTCACACTTTGTATCACCAGCTTGTTCAATGAGTCACAAGCTCATGACCTGTTCTCTGTTGAGTCAATGACATTTAAGCTAGGAGTGAGGGGATTGGTGATCCTATTGGGCTCAGATTCCAGTTATTTGTAGACCATTTGGTTGTGTTTGGATTTCCCATCATGGTGGTTTGATTGTGTCCAGTTGGGCTGATTGGTGGTTGTTTGGCTTGATTTTGAATGCCAATCAAGGCAATATGAGGGCAGTGAGTTGAGCACCTTGAATCCATCCAACCTGGGAACACATGAAATTGCATCATAGGAAAACATTGACAAGCTATGGGATGAGAAGAAATCTTCACCATACCATCCATCTAATTTTATTCTGAGCATAGTTGCTGGCTTAATTTGTTCCTTGGTCTTGGTATGTGCAACAACAGTCCAGAAATTCAATAATTCAGTTACCTCTGTGCAACACATATACACTGGAACATATGCAAACCAAAGAACTCAAGAAATTATAACACAAGAATTAAACACTAATGCTCACTGTGATTGTTCACATTTATATAGGCTCATTTAGACAGTTACATACAAATCTCAATCACAGTCCCACACACAAAAAAGGAATTTAGTGACCCCATGGTGATCTATGATCACTCAGTAATGCTTTAGTAGAAGTCCAAAATTTTATCCATACACACTTTACATAGTACTTTTGGTTGTTAATTTTTACCAAATACACCTAGAAATGTTTGTGCAATGACTGTTCACATGTCTTAAGTTCTATGTGAATGATCATCCAGACTTTTGGATATTTGAATCTGATGACTTGAATATAAATGTTTTGTCAAGCACAAAATTGTCCCAGGCCAAATCTGAAAATTACATATGATGGATTTACCAGAATTCTCATTGACTACATGGTCCCCAAATAGTATGTTCCTAGTATGACCACTTTTCAAAGTAATTTCCCAATCATAGCCATATTTTCTTAAATTGTGTTTTACAAGCACTCATTTACAAATTTACATGACAGTTTGTGTAGGAAAGCATCTACTACATGAAGGGTTTCCAAGAAATACCTTTCAGTTAATTTTTATCATCTTTATAGTCTACATATAACAATGGAACAAATATGACTCTATATAGGCAAGAACCTGCAACTTTTAAGTTATTTTGTGTGTGAATAGTTTGCCAATAAAAAGTACAAAAGGTATGTGATTACTGATGTTAGTGGCCTAATAGCTCTGATTAGATTAAAACTGTGAAGCTGTAAAAAGGATTGAACAAAAACATTGAACACAGGATAACATGGTACAATAAATCGTGCTAGACCTAGTCTACATTCTTCTTGATAAATGAGAAGTCAAAAGATGGTTTAGTTGTCTATTGAAAAAGCAGGTCCTTGTATGATTGCTTACCTGTTTACATACCTGGGAAATGCACACATGTTCTCAACAAGAATTAGCACCATGGTATGCTACCTACCTACTTTGATGAGGTGACCTCATTTGCTAGCCTAGGTATGTTCACATTGTTTAAGTTAATGCAATATATCTACCGTAAAACTCGGAGGGTTAGTCAACAGAAATGTTCAGAGTTTCGCCGATTGGTGACTATCTCACCAAGTT
>JALLPD010002300.1:0-10394 GCA_036940065.1 Cyclotella cf. meneghiniana
AACACCTTCAGCAAGTCTGCCTTTTGGTGGAGGTTGAGATGTGTGAGATTGTCCACAACATTGCTGACGTCTGTCCATTCATATTTTGTGCCAAGAATCTCAGTGGCATAACAGCGCAACCAATCTTTGCCAAGGATTTCATCTTCTGTTTGAATAAAGAACATGTCTTCCATGGCATCAAAGTCTGTGGAGGTCAGACCGCCAGGTGGGTGATGTGGGATGGAACAATCAAACACATCCACTTTTCCTTGAGACTAATTGAGTTTGATTCCTGCTTTTGACAGGAAGTTTGTACCAAGGATGATGTCATATTTGACATTGTCATTGTTGAAGACAAGACACTTCTGTTCACCAATGCACCTGTTTTTATCAAAAAAGGCTGCCTCAGATCTCTGAGGATTACATCTTCTTGTGTCTGGAGCATTCCAGCAACAGTGGTGACATGTCACATTGCACTGATTGTTTTTGTGATGACCATCGGTGGTAAGGCAGTTCTTTTTATCAAAGAAACTGGGGAATCAGAATCAAGCAGTACTCGTAAGAGTCTGCAACTTTTGACCATGTTTATGGTGTTTGCAGTACAAAATGTCACAGGTGACTCATTTGTGGGTAGGACAATTTTTGGTCCATGATAATTGTAACGGGGTTGGTCAACCTCCATCTGATAGTTCTCTAGACTTGAGAGATAGGTAGCGTTCCCAGCAGAGGAAGGGAAGTCAACAGAGGAGTCGTCATCAACAATTTCTATAAGGCTGGGTGCTGAAGCATTTGTGCTGTCATCATTGTAACATGGCATTTTTTATGAATGCTAGTGTAACTGTGTTCAATCTGAACTAATTTAGTGTCTATGATGATTCTATCTGCTTGAATTTCAGTCAACTAAGCAAACAATTCCCAATCAGGGCAATGACAAGATAGAAGATTGTCTTCTACTGGCACGGCCATTCAGGCATTTTGCTTGGCGTTTGTAGGTATGCTCTTTTCTTTTTTCCTTTAGAAGCAAGAGGAGCCGTGAATGTGAAAAAAACACTGCCATCCTTGGTTGGGAAGTGCTCTGTTTCTTCAGAGTAGAGTGAGCCCTCTTGCAGGGTGAAAGAGAACTGTTGCATCCTTGGTTGGTGATATGGTGGTTTTCATCAGACCTGGACCTGCTGCTGGAGCGGGATGCAGCGGAGGAGGAGAGCCTCAACAAACAGGAGGAGGAGGAGAAGCTTGGTGAACAAGAGAGACTCATGCGGCAGCCAGTGTCAATGTGCATGGCATGATGGTCCTTTTTGTTACCATCATTTGATCGAGGGTAGCAATCAGCTTTTTGATTGTGGTCACTTTGATCATACTTGCAATCTTTGTGATCATGATGGCGATCTCTCTTGCAATATTTGTTGCAATTGCTGCAAGCATTGCGCTCATTTTGATCCATGTTTTGGTCATGAGCATTGCAATCGGCGATTGTGGTGGTGTCGATCACAGAGATTGTAGTGTTGATTGCAATGATGACATCCAATGCAATTGCGTGAACGGTTGCAACATGCTTTGCAGTTCATGTTTGCTTTTGACTTTTTTAATTTGTGTTTGAGTGCCTTGAGTGTACCATTGATTGCATCTGCATTTTAGCACTGCTCAAAAAAGCAGGCAAGTGTCGTGACATCCATCAGAAGTGACTTGTGCATCTCAGCGTACTTTTGCCAATGACAAAGTGGGACGAAAAAATTTGCTTGATTTTCTCCTGGTCGCCAGGCAATGCCATCATGCGACGAAGCAGGCTGTCCTCAAGGCATGTCATCAACTGTACCTGGCAGCGCATGAAGTCATGTACCGGCATGAGTGCAGGCTTCTTCATGGTATGGAGCCAGTGAATCAGTTTGTCTCCAACGTTGGGGGACCCGCCAATGCTTCAAGATAATCTTGGATGCACCCCAGAAAGTTCTTGTACGTCTTGTTGTCCTCGGTGGGACATCTCATCAATACAGCATTGCACCACTTGGAGAGTGCGACTTCTTGTAAGCACTGTTTCAAAAGAGGGAACAGGGTTGGTCCATCCTCTTTTTTGTTTGCAGGGAGGCGATTGACCACCTGGTGCTTGAAATCAAAGCGGACCTCAGGCGCAACACTGGCAAGTACTCCTTTCTGTTTGCAGGGAAGGAGATTTTGATTTGGTCGG
The DNA here is from genome assembly GCA_036940065.1 of Cyclotella cf. meneghiniana. NCBI lineage: Eukaryota > Bacillariophyta > Thalassiosirophyceae > Thalassiosirales > Thalassiosiraceae > Cyclotella > Cyclotella cf. meneghiniana. Next base: position 2,162 of record JALLPD010002300.1, read on the forward strand.
GTTGTTTCAACCTGTCCGTGATGGTGCGGTCAGGCATCCCATTGTGATCAAGAGAGGTCCACTTGTAGTACCACCCAAACTGGGGTGAAGCGAGGGCTTTCAGGAGATCAGACATGGTTGGCTTGGAGGAAGGCAAATTGGTATGACTGACTGTGTTGAGGACTATAACTATAGTGACCTACAGTTGGGTAGGTTAAACTAGTTGAAACGAGTTGAAAGATAGAAATTATGATTTTAACTGCTTAATTGAAACTAATAACAAACTCTCTTTGTTCTCGGGTCGTCCACACCACAGCTCTCTCAGATATCTACAGATCTCTGGGAGCATGACCTAAAAATGCCAAAAGCGGATATGTACTGCACATGTTTGATACATTTTCCTAACATACCAGTCTGCAGTATACTCGCGTATGACAAAGACAGTTAGGCAAAAAAAGATACCACTTCCATGAGTTCAAGTCTTCTTTTAGCCACTCATTTAGATTGACATGACCCTTTTTAGTAAGGGGGCTCTATTTACTACTCAGTACTGTACCAGTACTTCAGGTACTGCTCCGTATGTAGCTAGAAACCATCGGTTGGTTGCTAGTCCTGTATGCACAGGTTATCAGCCCATTTGATGCATAATTCCCCCTTGTCTACAAAGGGCCTCTATGCATGGGTAGGACAAATGATTCTATTCCTCACAGGTCTGGCTGTAGCTGGCAAGACCACTGCTATCAAGGCTGCTGAATGGTTCTGTTTTGAGTTTTGTTTTTTGTGCAACATAATGTGGACAGACACATCATTCTTTTATACTGCATACACAGGATCAGCTGCATCAGAATTTGGTGGACAAACTATAGTGAAGGCTTCAGGTATGTGTACGACAACCATGACCAAAAATCAACAACTTGAATGGAATAGAGTTTGTCTTCTTGTGATGGATGAAATCTCCTTCATGACTGAACATGAACTCAGCATGTTGGACATGAGGATGTACCAGTACAGAGATTGCAACAAAGTTTTTGGTGGATTCAGCATTATATGTGGTGGAAACTTCAGACAACTCATCAGAGGGATCGATCAAGAATTATTGTAATCAAGGTATTCAAAACAGTTCTTTGAGACCTGAGTGGAATTATCATACTAGATAATGAACATTGATTCAACCACAATACGGACATTGGAAAACTCCTGAAATGCTTCTAGCAATGGTGAACTGAACCACACATGGAACGAAACACCATTAATAAATGTGCTATAACAGACATCAACCTACCAAAAATTATCCATTTCTGTGTAGACTGGAGTTATCCATGTCCAACAAACATGTTAGACTATGTACGTAAGTCTATGTATGCAGTAGAGCATGTGCGCAAGGTTATTTTACAGCAACAATATTCAAATCGCAAACTCTAGCAAGTTTTGAAATTCAAATTGGCAATGACTAGAAACTAGCTCATTCATTAGTTACAATCTATTTACGTAATCACTTTAGCATTGCCGCTGTTTAGCAATCGTAACTAATCATTTTAAGGCAATCAAAAGATTTGAACAAAGCAATCATGGGAGTCAAACAGGATGTGGAAGACAGTCTGAAGGACTATTTTATTACTAAAATCAACAGGCAACCAACCAAGAAAGATCTCAGCAAACTCAAATTGGAACTCTCTGAAGGCTTAGCAAGTATCCCGACCCTAAATGGCGGAGGACTTCATGGCCACATTGGACTGATCATTCCCAATGCCAAGTACACAACTTTTTGGCATGGCAATGCACCTTACGACATCTTGGACAACCCTGGACCTTATCCTTCAACCGTCGATCCTGATGCGCTCATGTGAGAAAGGCCAATTGCAGAACACAAAGCTGAAATTAAAGAGTACGAAACACAACTTGGAGTTTCAAGCTGGGAAAGGAAAGCAATTGTTGGGGCCATTGACGACAAATGACTATCCGAAATCTGGAACCCTCATGTGGGATTCAACCACAAAAGCCCATTGGACCCTATCACTCACCTTGAAGATGTTGGGGGCGTTGTCGATTACATGGATGTGACAGAGCTCCAAGCAGAGCTAACCACGCCTTGGGATCAAATCAAAGCTCCCACCACCCTCTTTGAACAAGGTGATAAAGTCCAAAAGCAGTTAGAAAAAGCAGTCATTAAGGTGCAACCAGAACTTAGACTTGCAATGTCATTGTGTTGGTTTCAACAGTCAGGGGAATTCGACTATGCACTCGACAATTGGGAAACCAAACCCGCTGCGCAAAAGACATTCTCCAAGTTTTGTGTATTCATTCAAAAGGAATTTGTGAAGCGCACAAAGAGAGACAGGCAAACGGCAAAATCATCGGGCTGTGGCATTGCAAACATTGCGGCCAAACAAGAAGCAGAGCTCAATGCATTGGCAATGGCCGAATTTGTCAATGCAGTCTGCAAAGCAATGCACACATGGAAAAGATGATGGAGATGTTCAAAACTTTCCTTGAAGCCATGGCAAGCAATCAATCAGATACGAGCCCAGAACTACTCACCCAAAGTGTCCTCATTGCAAACTTCCCCATCCCAAGCCTGAGGATTGCTGGGAACTTGAGAGGAACCCATCCAAGCGCCCCAACAACTGGAAGCCAGTTGCCAAGCGCAAGAAGAAGTCGACGCAGATGGACAAGGAGAAGAAGGAGTGACGGGGTGGGGAGGAGAAGTCCACAGAGCAGTGGGGGCCTGGTCAAGTCGAAATCAATAAAATAACAAACGGTTTCACTTACCTCACCCTTGCTGGACTTTCCCCTCCACCTCCAAACAAAATTAAATTGCTGCCAAATGCGCAGCGTCATGTCAACCGCCATGCAGATGTTGTTCCTAATGGGGTTGATTGTAGCATCGCCACCGGAAGCCCATGACCGTTCTCCAAAGCATCATGGTGATGGGCACGCCGACTTGATTGCTGGAAGGAATGACAAGAGAATAAAGCTATTGAGGAGTCATTGATCGACTCAACAGCCATGAGTATCTTCGTGCAATCAGAACAAGGTCTGCAACTCACCGGGACATCACATAAGGTTGTTATTGCCACCAATGGGGGCTCCATGCAAGCCAGCTTGACAGGCTGCCTTGGCCTCAGCAAACTAAGACCTGGAGCCCGTGAGACCACTGTCACGCCAGGGTGAAAAAAGAAGGCATTGATGAGTGTTAGTCCATTTGCCAACAATGGATACACAACAATTTTTCATCCGTACCAACAAGGGGTCACAGTACATGACACAAACAGTTTTGATCTCATCTTAAAGTTGCCGCCAATGCTCCAAGGGTGCAGAAACAAGGCTGGTCTGTGGACAGTGCCAATTGAAGACACAGCCCACATCAGTCAAAGCCTTAATGTTGACGACGTTGCTATGAATGTATATGATCTGCCATCAATAAAAGAAACAGTTAGATTCTTGCATGCCGCATTAGGTTTCCCAACAAAGGCAACATTGCTTGCCGCAGCCCGCAATGGGAACTTTGTCACATTTCCAGGACTCACCGCCAATAACATCAACAAGCACTTTCCTGAGTCAGAGACAACTCAGAAGGGGTACATGAGACAATTGCGTCAGAGGGTACGATCAACTAAGGTGGTCGACGAGGACGCATTGTTAGAGTTCAAGCCAATGCCGGGTATTAAACACAAAGACATGTACCTACGAGTGTACGACGCTGCTAAATGTCCATGTATTCCAACCAATCTGGTCCTTTTCCTATCAAATCTTGCGGAAATCATCAATATATAATGGTGGCTTGTGAATTAGATGGAAATTACATTGATGTCAAGCCATTGAAAACAAGAAAAGCGAATGATCTCACCGAGGGCTATCACAAAATCTATCAGCATTGGAAGTCCACGGGAGTAATCTGCCCCAATTGGCATATTCTGGACACCTGCAGAATTCAAACAAGCAATTTGTGAGAACAACTGTAGAGTTGAGCTACCACAGGCAGACATGCATAGAAGAAATGCAGCAGAAAAGGCCATACAAACATTCAAGGGTCATTTCATTGCAGTACTTGCAGTGATTTCCGATGATTTCCCCATTCGCGAATAGGACAAGCTTCTACCACAAACAGTTCTTACTTTGAATCTATTACGGCAGTCAAACATAGCTCCCAAAATTTCAGCATGTGCATATCATCACGGCAGCTTTGACTACCATCAATGCCATTAGCCCCCATGGGCTGCACCATACAGTTCCATATCAAGCCAGACAGACGCAAAACATGGGGGCAACATTCAATGGATGGATGGTATCTACAGACATCTCCTGAACATTACAGATGCCACATAGTCTTTGTCAAAAAATGCAAGCAAAACGAGTCACTGACACGCTATTTTTCAAGCACAAGTACATCGCACAGCCAGAAGTCACGCCTGCCGACATAATAATCAAGGCTTACCATAATTTAACTTCCGCTTTGCAAGGCATCAAAAATTCAATGGATTCAAGACAAATGCATGTGCTCCAACAAATTGAAGAGCAACTCAAACCAGGAAATAAATTCCAAATTCAGCAACAACTCCAGTGCCGGCTTCCAAGGGTGGACAAAGCACGAGCACAAGAACTCACAGTTAAATCCCAGCTGCAAGTTCCAAGGGTGCAATTCAAAGAGCCCAATGCCGATGAGTCAACACCAACTTGGATTACTGTTGCGTCGCCACAGGAGCAAATTGTCAAGTTGCCGCCAAAGCCTATTGTCAAGCCGGTTCCCATCATTAAAGAGCCCAAGTATATTGTTGAGGAAGATTCCATTGCAGCCAGACTCAAAGCCAGACAATCCGCCATTTCAAAGGTCGCAGCCACTGCAGACGAGTCCATTGCTGAATGGTTGTTATGTCGCAAATGAGAGAGCAGAACAGAGAAGGCATTCCCCGTCTTAGATCCCAATACAGGCCTGCTCCTTGAGTAGCAACAATTATTGCATCACCCAAAGTTCAAGGATGCCTGGAACATTTTTGCCGCAAACAAATTTGGGAGGTTAGCTCAAGGTATTAAGGGCAGGGTCATGGCAACAGACACCATCAAGTTTATACACAAAAGCAAAATACCCCCGGACAGACTGAAAGATGTGACTTACCTATAGTTTGTCTGCCAAGTACAAACCGAGAAGGCGGAGCCAAATCAGACAAGAGCAGCCTTTGGCAATGACGTGGGAACTCCCGCAGCCAATCACTTATTGATAAAGATATTGCTCAACAGTGTTACACCAACCAAGAGGGCAAGATTTGCTACTGCATATCTTTCCAGTTTCTACCTGTGCACTCCAATGCCACGACCAGAGGAAGAGTGAAGCTAACTGACATACCTGAAGAAATCATTGTAGAATACAACCTTCATGAAATAGCAACAACTGACGGGTGGGTTTATTTCAGGGCAAACAAAACTCACTATGGCTTACCCCAGGCCGTCTCCTTAAGCCAAGATTTGCTCGAAAAGCGCTTGAACATGAAAGGCTACTTCAAGAGTCTGGTCATACCTGGATTATGGAAACACAAGACAAGAAACATCCAATTTGTCCTGGTAGTTGATGATTTTGGCATCAAGTACCTCAAACGAGAGGACCTCAACCATCTCATCAAAATCCTAAAACGGTATTATGACATTTTCATGGACCTCGACGGCAAGGAATTCGTCAAAATTGAATTAGATTGGGATTACAACAAGGGAGAGGTGTACTTATCAATGGAACCTTCCCTTCAAAAAGCCCTACGTCAATTCGATAATATTGTTCCCAAGAAACGATGTGACTCTCCTTACCCGCATGTTGAACCAAAATATGGTACAAAGGTGCAATTTGCCGAATATGATACTTCACCTGCCGTCAGAAAAGAAAGACAACAGCACATTCAGAAAGTTAATGGTAAATTTTTGTGGTACAACCGTGCCGTTGACCCCACGACACTAGTGCCACTTGGTGCACTAGCGTCTCAACAGTCCAAGCCAACACAAAACACCTTAGAGAAAACACAACACTTTCTCGACTACATGGCAACACAAGAGCCAGCTGTACTCACCTACTGCAAGAGTGATATGATCCTAGCCATCCATAGTGATGCAGGATATTTAAACAATAACAAGGCACGTAGCATGGCAGGGGGGCATCATTTCCTCTGGGAAGATGTCCCTTTCCCCCCAAACAACGGAGCCATCCACAACGTTGCCAAAATTGTCGAAGCAGTCACGTCATCGGCAGCAGAAGCAGAGACGGGGGGATAATATATTAACGCATGGAAGGCTGTCAAGGAACAAAAATTATTGGAAGAGCTGGGTCACCAGCAGCCCCCCACTCCCATCCAAACAGACAATTCCACAGCAGAGGGCATCATGAACAATCGTGTCCAACCCAAACACACAAAAGCCACGGACATGTGATTTCATTGGCTGCAAGACCAAGCTAATCAAAAACAATTCGTCCGGAAATTCTCACACCCTACAAAGTTTTAATGGCTCTGCGCAAGCTCCAAGGTAAGCCTGGTGGGTGCACAACAAGCGCTACTGCAAGGGTGTGTTAGAATACGTAGGTGAGTCAATGTATCCAGTAGAGCATGTGCGCAAGGTTTTTTTACAGCAACAACATTCAAATCGCAAACTCTAGCAAGTTTTGAAATTCAAATTGCTGGTGATTAGAAAATAGCTCATTAAATAGTTATGATCTATTTACGTGATCACTATATCATTGCCGCTGTTTAGCAACAAACAGTGTAATGCTTTATCAGCAGGCGTTTTTAAACTGTTCTGAATGCTCATCCATTTGTTGAAAGCAATGACTTACCTCATGACCATACTATTGTAATTTAGGGAAACTTCCAGACAACCACTAAGAACAAGTTGTCATCTTTGAAAGTAGCAAATACCCTCCGCCATTGTATTTTTACTACCTGTGGAAATGATGATATATAATACGGTTCACACAAACATCAGACACTGTCATGTGGTTATACACTGGAATTAACCTATTATGCATGATGTCCAATAATAAAATGGAAGAGAAGCAACCAAGAAGAAATGGAACTGTTTGCACTCTTGAATCAGTTAAAATAAAAATGGGTGCATTGTAACATAAATGGCATTACTTCTATGGGAAAAAGGTGTGAACTGTGAATGCAAAAGAGGTTGAGTGGCTTACAGTCCAACTTGCCAATACCTCCAAGGAAATCAATAGGATTCAATGTGAACTTGACCAATTGACACAAAATGAAAACAAAGAAGTACACTCAAACAGTTTAAAAATCAAGACACTTCAAAAACTCCTAAGCTACAAATGTAAACAGCGATTGTTCAGGATCCCACCAGAGCAAAATGAAAATGAAGTAACTGTTACTGTAAAACCAACCAGCTTATGTACAAGGAAACATTTAAATGCCACATGACATTGTTTCCTGTCAACATTAATACCTCATCAAATGGACATAAATTACAAGGGAGGTCAAAAAACATCATCATTGTCTCATCTTGGCCTAAACGCAAAAATAATATCTGCTTTAGGAATTGGGAATATGTCATCTTATCACAAGTTTGGACTCTTAGAACTATTCTTATTTCAACCAATCAACATGGAACAGTAATTCAGGCAAACAGAGGAATTGATACAATTCAAAAAGAAACAGAGCGGGATGAGGCCACATTAATGCAAAAACATCAAATCAAGTAGAAAATTTAATTTCATGACAATAAACGGTGTCAATGAGTATAACTATGTTTAACTATTTCCTATTTGTTGTAATTCCAGTCACCTAGATTGTTTCTTTTCAATCTTTATATGGAGAGAGTCACAATAACATTTCAAGATGTAATTACAGTCACCTGTCTTTATTACAACATTGAAATAACATGAATAGAGGTCACAAATATATGAAAAATCAATAAAATATTTTTGCTAAGATGGGTTGCAAGTTTCATTCCTTTGAAAAAACATAAAATTGTTATGTTTTAAACATAGCATTATAAACCCTAATATTCCTTGTTATGACTCACCATACAATCACCATATCAATAGGGTACCCCTAAATAAGCCCCATAGGTACCCAAAGCATAAGGGCAGGTGAGAAGATGGAGAAATGAGTTTTTTAAATCATGTTGCTCCTGGAATCAAGGTAGAAAATTAATTAATGGCAGAATAGTCATTCTGTCTCATTCAATCTAATATTTAATTTGTCACTATATTTCTCTCTCATTCTCTCTCATTCTCTCTCATTCTCTCTCATTCTCTCTCATTCTC